>JAJOOF010000311.1:0-57171 GCA_029582545.1 Solanum lignicaule | reverse complement strand
ACTATTATTATTACTATTATTATTACTATTATGATTATTATTATTACTATTATTATTATTATTATTATTATCATTATTATTATTATCATTATTAGTATTATTATTACTATTATTTTAACTATTATTATTATTATTATTATCATTATTATTATTATTATCATCATTATTATTATTATCATTATTATTATTATAATTATCATCATTATTATGATTATCATTATTAATATTATTATCATTATTATTATTATTATTATCATTATTATTATTATTATCATTATCATCATTATTATTATTATCATTATTATTATTATTATTATTATTATTATTATTATTATTATTATTATTATTATTATTATTATTATTATTATTATTATTATCCAGACACCAGGCAGTAGTCCGCTCGGTCAAAGATCTAAGCAACTCAAGCATCTTTAAGCTAGCGGTAGTCCGCCTGCGAAAGAATCAAAATACACAAGAATTTTGGCATAGTTTTTCGGACTGCATGGTGATAATTTTACCTGAGCAAAGGGTCTGTCAGGACTCTAATACATACTTCTTATTGAGCTCATGTGTCTGGCAGTTCTAACCGGGTATAAAGCGCCTTACTTTCAACTCCTTTTTCGGGCTGAGAAACACGAATGGCCAGACGGAGCGACTAAGGCAAAGCCAATAAGAGTAGTACTAGATCCGACTACACCTCGATCTCAGAACCAAGTCGAGAATCAATACTAAAATTCCTTTATATTTAAATAAAGTTTAGATCCGTTCATGGTCTATATAGGAGAGAAGTTAACTATGAAACATAGATATGAAATATTTAGCCGGACATAGTCCTGGCTAGGAGAGACATCGTTAAAAGGGAAGAAAAGAATATAAAATACCTTTAAAGGATGGTTGTCACCAACACTCAAGTCTGTAGAACTGACCGGTTTATTTATTTTTCGGATATCGGAACAGTACTCAGAGAGATGTCTTTACAAGTGATGTACAACTAAAAAAGAGAGAGCGATATGATTTTTTCTGATGCTCTTCTCTCAAAGAAAGCTAAGGCTTATATAGACAAAATAAAAAACATAAGGAATCTATGTACAGTACATGGGTCCCACTATCTGGATCCCTAAACAGTTTATCTACTGTTAAAGAACAGTGTTTCTACTGTTGAGTGGGCTCTGGCAATAGTGTATCTTCTATTGAATGGGCTTGTTTTCACATGGCTATGTTTCTTCCTTTATGTTGCTTTTCCATGTCTTTCATCCATGGCTTTCATCTGCTGCAGGAAAACTTCCGCATCTTGGAACTGGATAGTGGTTAGCATCATCGGTTTTCACCTGCTGCAATTCTTCGGCGGTATCAATACTTGTTTCGCTTCTCATTGAAGTATCAGATTTATGTATCTGAGTGATAGTTTGAAGTAAATATTTTATTACTTCCTCTAACTAATCTTGAATCATTTTTTCTTTCCCTTTTGTGGGATTTGATTATATTCCTTAATTTTTTCGCTAATGGAGTCTAGCAGTTCTTGACCGATTAATTGTTTGGTCTTGGGGTCTTATTTAATCAGTTTATCCTTGAAGTTATTGTAATAAGTTCGGTAAACATAAGGAATATATTCCTCCGTGAATCCTATTTCAGGAGTCCACTTGTGAATCCATGGAATCGAGAATTCTATAAAAAAAAATAGATCTGATCTATCTTTTCTAACCAGCAGATATGATCTGCATGATATAATCTATTCAAACCTGGCGATACTTTAGTCCATTCTGTATATAAATTTAGGAATGGTTCCGGTAGAATTTGAACTGTTGCACCGTCGTATGACCACCAATTTATGAACCAATTAGGAATTGGCTATGCAAAAATCTTCTCACACACCTTTATGAACGAAGTGTGTTTATGCTTATCATTATTGTAATAAAGCACTTTATCAAATGCTTGGATATAATCCCAATAAGTAAAACTCATCCTGGTGTTGTTGAGGTTTATCTGCCTTTCTTTCATGGTAGACATACCCCCAATCTTCCACATATATGATCTGTTTAAGAATGATTTTGGAAAAGTTATAACTTTTCTCATGAAGGTTATGACCTATGCCTGCAAAGTGTTGAAATTTTGCACGTCCTGAACTTATTAAGATTTCTTCGTAATAAGACCGAGTTTTGTATGATTCACCAGGATAGTATAATCCATTTATCAAATACCTTTGAAATATCTTCCAAGGTTCATCTTTTCTCTAAAGATCAGAGTTTTCTAAAAGAAATATCATTTCTTTCTTTTGCAAATTTTCATAGGATCTGATATCATCAGTATCCTCTTTTGCGATGGAGGTAAAAGTCTTTTTTTTTCTTTTGACCTTCTAGGTAAGCTTGCATATGGTCATATAATGGACTATCTTTTGGAATATCTTCCAAATTAACCATTTGCTTTGAATTGGATGAAGATTCTTCTTGGGAAGAAGTCTTTTTGTTGATTAATGTTCTTTTTCCCAATTGTATAACTGGGGAATTTGATGAGGATCTGTATGACGATCCTTGTGATGAACTTGCCATCGCTTCGTATGATGGTCCTCTTCCTGGGGCCGATCTGCCCCTTCCTCTTCCTTTGATGTGAATCCATGGTGGATCCATCCTGCAAACATAACATCCTTTCGTCATTATTCAGAGAAATAATCTGTCAGATAATATTCTGAATAATATTCTACAAGAATGTAAGAGAAATCTTCATTTAAAATATTATCAATAATCTTAGTGTTGATAAGATCTTTCAGATCTCTGGGTAAAGATGGGAGAACCCTCAATATAGTAACGAGAGTTTCATTATCAAGAATGGTTTGGAAAAACATTATTATTGAATGTATTCTCTAGATAGGAAATCCGGTAAAGAGCTATCAACTCCCCTTTTATATTGACTTTCAAAGTCAAAAAGGGGCTAATTGCGCTTGCCACCTTGCGAATATTAATTTCGAAGCGGCATGAATGAAATCTTTATCGAACATGTATTCAACCAATTGAGCCTCAGTTTCTATCAAATACTTCTGGTTGTATAAATCGTCCTAAAATTTCAAGACGCATTTAACGATAGTCATCATTTCATGAGCCACCGTTGCGTACTTCTTCTGAGCCTCATTCCATTTTCCAGAATGAAACCTAATCAGATATTCATTTTTATCATGGGGATTAATATGTTTAAGAATTCCTCCATAACCAATATTAGACGCATCCGTCTCAATAATCTTTTGCCAAGCCGGGTTGGCGAGAGTTAAGCACGGTAGTGATTGTACTCTTAGCTTGATTTCATTGATCAAATTAGTATGACTTTTAGTCCAAGGAGATTTATAGTCTTTCTTCAACCTATCATATAAGGGAGCCAAATCTCTAAAAAGATTTTTATAAAATGGGGAGATGTAATTTAAACTTCCCAAAAATCTCTGTAGTTGAGTCCTGTCAGTAATAACATCAGGAAATTTTGAGGCAAAGTCAATAGCTCTTCGAATAGGAGTGACCTTCCCTTGACAAATTTGATGTCCTAGAAATCGAACATTTGTTTGAAATAAACTCATTTTTGGTTTTGAAATAACCAAACCGTTTTGTACTACAATTTTCTTGAAAATATCAAGATGCTTGATATGCATTTCAAACGTTTTAGAAAACACTAGAATGTCATCTATATAGAAAATAATAAAATCCATATATAGGTTGAAAATATCATTCATAACTTTTTGAAATTCAGATGGAGCGTTTTTCAAACCAAAAGGCATGACATTCCATTCGTATTTTCCAAACAGAACATTGAAAACTGTTCTATAAGAATGCTCTTTAAAGATTTGTATCTGCCAATGACATGATTTTAGAACAAATTTTGAAAATATATTGGCATCATATAAATTTCATCATATTCACAATTGCAATCATTACCCTGACAAGTAGTACAAGGATTAGAAGCATTATTATCATTTTCAGATCAATCAAGCAATTTAATATCCGAACCTGAATCTGATTCGTTATCGTCGTCCGAACCAGAAGTGTATAACAAGCCATACACCTTATCATAGGTTTCTCCATCAGGTTCTAGAGTTTTCAACTTATTCTGTTTACAATTCGGTGCAACATGACGGAAATGACCACACCTGTAGCATTTTACTTTGGATAGATCTCTTCCTGATCTGTCTTTTGTAAATCTATTAGATTTACAGGAGATCTTTCTAGCTTCTTGTTCCTCTTTGGATCTTCGTCGAGACCTCCTTTTCTTATGGGAACCTTCGGTTCTTGAGGACTTATAATACCTCTCTTTATTGCCACTTTTAGGAGTAGGATCGGATAAACCGAACTGTGCACAAAAATCTTCCATTTAAGATTTTTCTCTAAACTTATCCATCTTAAGTTGTCTAGCCATCTTCAGTTCATTGCACAAATTCAAACCTTCTTGTGTGCAAGTTCCTATAATATTTCCATAAGTTAAATCCTTATAAGGGATTTCAATATTATTGCCCCTGAGAGCCTTACGAACTCTTTAAGCAAATAAAGGGGGAAGGCCGTCTATAAACTTAGCTTTTCAATACTCTAGTTTGTTTTCGGGTAATTCCATAACCCTACTAAGATAGGTATCTTTATACCATCTGAAAAATTCTAAGGTCTGATATCTTAGACCCTTAAGGAGGGTACGGACAGTCTCATGCTGGTTGGTAAATCTACCATTAAAATGCTTCAGAATAGTGAGAACTAGAGTGTAGACAACATCTTCTCGGTTTTTCCCAAATTATCAATACCTTCATCGGTAGCCACCGCATTAATAATGGAAGGTTTCTCTTCCATATTAAAATAGTTATCCAGCCTCGAAGCTGACCGGTAAAACCTGCCACAATCATCTTGTAGATAGTCCTATCCATTTTTGTAACACTTTTACAGATGGTTGCATACATAAGCATCTGATGAACAAGAATGGTTAACTGTCTATTTGTTAACCCATCAAGATTCCATTCATAAATTTTGGAACCACTATAAGACGTATTAGTTTGATTCCAGTCATGCTCTTCAATTAAAATATCTTTAGGAGTAGGACGGGGATAATAATAGGTATTCATACTTGGTTTGGTCCCATACCCACTGTTTTTCTTGGGATAGCCCTTGAGTTTATTAAACTCTGAAGAAACTTGATTTTTAAATCATCGGTAGTCTCTATGTTATCAGCAAAATCTTGCGATAAATCAATAGGTTTAAATTTAAAAACCAGAAAGCTTTTTATCAATAAGCTTTTTAAAATCTAAATCAGTAAACTTTTTATAAAGAAGTTCTTCCAATTCCTTCACAGAACCAAATTTAAAATCTTGAATTTCAAGAGGTATTGAACATGAGTAGAAATGACTGTGGGTTTTCTTTCAGAAGTAGAAGCAATATTTGTTGTAAGAACAGGGTTTGCTTTAGCCATAGCAGATTTTATATCTTTTATCAAAATAGTCAAATCATCAAGTTTTTTATTTATCAAGAGAGCTTATATGCTCACCCAAAACTTTAACATAAAGGTTAAAATAATTATTTTGGGTAATAAGTTTATTAATTTCAGTAATACTGATAGAATCAATATCTTCTTCAATAAAGTTTTGAAAAGCTGAAAAGGTAATACCAGTATTATTTGGCAAAACAAACGATGATTGAGGAGGGTAGATGGCTTTCAAAAGATTACCACTCCCATCTTTGTAAGTTCGTTTAATAACATTGATATACAAAGGTAAATAGGTGGTTATAAACCAAGGAACAAAATACATAATTTGATTATGTAAAGCACAAGTTTCATAAAACTCTTGAGAAATACAATTAAGATCTTCTTTGCTATAAGAATCAAAGAACCAAGTTTTAAACTGATTCCATTTTTCATCAAAAAATTCTTTTTGAATATGTTTTCTTGCCTGGGAACTTGGGGTAAAATCGATTTGGTGTGTAAACATTAAAAATCGTTGAGGTCAAACTCTATTTCGGAGGCCGAAGGAATATCCTTATTAGAAGGATCATCATTTACTTGAACTATATTATTTTGTGGGTCGATCTTTACCTTCTCGACCATAGAGTTATCATCAGAACCAATAGTGTGTAATGAAGGCGCACAATCTCGGGTTGGACCATAAACCAGTTCAATAGGGGAAATATGATGGACAACAGGCATAAGTCTACGACTTGATAGAAAATGTCTATTATAACCGTGATTCACATAAGACATTAACCTGTTGTTAGGAAAAGATTGCCTATGAGGCGCATAGTTATTAGCTGCAAACTGAATACTAATCCTTTAATCGTGATTTTAAGAAATATGAGAAAATCAGAATTAGTAACAACATCTGTTAACTGATTTGGGGATATAACCGAATTTAGAGTCCATGAAGTTGGGAAATCTATTTCTTCCCACTTAATAGGTCTTCTAGTAGTGACCTTGGACCTTGCAAAATTGATTTCCACCAGAATAGTTTGATTGGAAATACATCAGGAAATTTTGAGGCAAAGTCAATAGCTCTTTGAAGAGGAGTGAGCTTCCCTTGAAAAATTTGATGTCCTAGAAATCGAACATCTATTTGAAATAAACTTATCTTTGGTTTTAAAATAACCAAACCGTTTTGTATTACAATTTCTTGAAAATATCAAGATGCTTGATATGCATTTGAAACATTTTAGAAAACACTAGAATGTCATCTATATAGACATTAATAAAATCCATATATGGGTTGAAAATATCATTCATAATTTTCTGAAATTCAGATGGAGCGTTTTTCAAACCAAAAGGTACGACATTCCATTCGTATTGTCCAAAACGGACATTGAAAGCTGTTCCATAAGAATTCTCTTTAAAGATTTGTATCTGCCAATAACCTGATTTTAAATCAAATTTTGAAAATATATTGGCATCATATAATCTTGACAGTAAATCTCTTTTATTTGGAATAGGATACCTAATCCATTTTAAAAACTTGTTCAATGGTTTATAATTAATAACTAATCTAGGGACTCCTCGTTCCCTTTCAGTCGCGTTATTAACATAAAAGGTTGTGCATGACCAAGGAGACTTGGAAGGTTTAATCAAACCCTTTTGTAAGAGATTATCAATCTCAATTTTGCAAAATTCTACTAACTGTGCGTTTATTTAGCAGGGCCGAGATTTAGTAGGGATATCATCCTCAGAGAAACCTTCTTCGTATGGAAGAGTGTGCCATTTCCTATTCCAAAAACAACTGGGATGATCTGCACATATATCAACGACGATCTGCTTGGAAATCAATTTGATTTTTTCCCGTACTTTAGCAGGTTTCAGAGAATTGAATATATTCATGCTGAACAATTCAATTTGTAAGGAATCTATATGATTCTGCTTCATATTAATTAAAGCATTAATATCCCTGGTTACCAGATCTGTAACAAAAGAATATGTTATCTCAGTATCTTTGTAAGTGGGGGAAAAACCTTTCGAGGCGACACTTGTGAAATGATTAATCACATTTATAAATAGGGTACCAAGTATAATTGGAGAATTTGATTAATTTTTAACCAAAAAGAAGAAATGAGGGATGCAGACTTTATTCTGACAAATTTTTGCATTAGGCAATTTATACTTTATATCTATAGCATGTCCGGATGTAGACTTAACCAAATGAGTAGGTTTTTGAAAATATATTGTAGGCACTAAGCCTTCTTGAATACAGCTAACATCTGCACCACTATCAATCATGGGAATGTTAGTAATCGAAAAATCATTATCAATCAAAATAGTGCATTTTATATACCATTTATGAGCAGTAACAATTTGCATCATTCCTAAAAACATGTCTTGTTTAGGATCAAGATTAACAGGTTTTTCAACATGGTTTTCAGCAATACCTTTATTTTTTAAAAATTTATTTTCAGAATTATGCGTCTCAATCTGAGTAATTCTATGATCACAAATCAACTGATTTTGTTTTAGAGATTTAATCTCCTTTTTCAAATTCTCAACTTCAATTTTCAAATCATCGAAGAAAGAATCTTTTACGGGAAAGGTATTTCTTTTTATAACAAGATCATCAACCTCTTTTAAAGAGTAAGGAGCATAATATTCAAAATCATTTGAATCGTTCTTCTTGTTTTCAAAAGGTTTAGAAGAACTAGAACTTGCTTCATTAGAAGTAGCTAAATCAATGATTTTCTCACGAAGCTTACTATCAGTAATTTCTTTTAAAAGCTCAATCACATTATCAGAAGTGATTGTATTCATATTAAAATCTTGAAATTGCGATTGAAGTTTATAAATTTCATCATCTTCACAATTACAATCATTACCCTGACAAGTAGTACATGGATTAGCAGTATTATTAACATTGTCAGATAAATCAAGCAATTCAATATCCGAACCTGAATCTGATTCGTAATTGTCGTCCGAACTAGAAGTGTATAACAAACCATACACCTTATCATAGGTTTCTCCATCAAGTTCTAGGGTTTTCAACATATTTAGTTTACAATTCGGTGCAATATGACTAAAATGACCACACATGCAGCATTTTAATTTGGATAGATCTGTTCCTGATCTATCTTACGTAAATCTATTAGATTTACGGGATCTCTTTCAAGCTTCTTGTTCCTCTTTGGATCTTCGTCGAGCCCTCCTTTTCTTATGGGAACCTTCAGTTCTTGAGGACTTATGATATCTCTCTTCATTGCCGCTTTTAGTAGTAGGATCGGATAAACCGAACTATGCTAAAAAATCTCCCATTTAAGATTTTTCTCTAAACTTATCCATCTTAAGTTGTCAAGCCATGTTCAGTTCATCGCACAAATTCAAACCTTCTTGTGTGCAAGTTCCTATAATCTTTCCATAAGTTAAATCCTTATAAGGGATTTCAATATTATTGCCCCTGCGAGCCTTATGAACTCTTTTAGCAAATAAAGGGGGAAGGCCGTTTATAAACTTAGCCTTCCAATACTCCAGTTTGTTTTTGGGTAATTCCATAACCCTACTAAGATAGGTATCTTTATACCATCTAAAAAATCCTAAGGTCTAACATCTTAGACCGTTAAGGAGGGTATGAACAATCTTATGCTGGTTGGTAAATCAACCATTAAAATGCTGCAGAATAGTGAGAACTAGAGTGACGACAGTGTCTTCTCGGTTTTTAACAAGAGCCATTCCCAAATTATCAATACCTTCACCTGTAGCCACCACATTATTAATGGAAGCTTTCTCTTTCATATTAAGATAGTTATCCCACCAGCCTCGAAACTGGCCGTTAAAACCTGCCACAATCATCTAGCAGATAGTCCTATCCGTGTTTTTAACACTTCTACAAATGGTTGATAATTTGGGAATGGTTCTTGTGAAAAACCGAGAAGACGTTGTCTATACTCTAGTTCTCATTGAAGTATCAGATTTATCTATTTGAGTTATAGTTTGAAGTAAATTTTTCCTTACTTCTTCTAAATAATCCTGAATCATGTTTTCTTTGTCTCTTTCTTGAAAAGAGATCCTCCTGGCGATATGTCGTACGGAGGTATCATTAACGATTTCCTTTTGTGGGATTTGATTATATTTCTTAATTTTTTCGCTAATGGAGTCTAGCAGATCTTGACCGATTAATTGTTTGGTCTTGGGGTCTTATTTCATCTGTTTATCCCAGAAGTTATTGTAACAAGTTCGGTAAAGACAAGGATATCTTCCTCCATGAATCCTATTTCAGGAGTCCACTTGTGAATCCATGGAATCGAGAATTCTATAAAAAATAGATCTGGTCTATCTTTTCTAAGCAGCAAATATGATTTGCATGATATAATCTGTTCAAATCTGGTGATACTTTAGTCCATTCTTTATATAAATTTAGTAATGGTTCCCGTAAAATTTGAACTGTTGGACTGTGGTATGACCACCAATTTATGAACCAATTAGGAATTGGCTCTGCAAAAATCTTTGCACACACCTTTATGAACCAAGTGTGTTTCTGCTTATCATTATTGTAATAAAGAAATAAACTCATCCTGGTGTTGTTGAGGTATTTCTTATCCATCTTAAGTTGTCGAGCCATATTCACTTCGTTGCATAAATTCAAACCTTCTTGTGTGCAAGTTCCTATAATCTTTCCATAAGTTAAATTCTTATAAGGGATTTCAATAATATTGCACCTGAGAGTCTTATGAACTCTTTCAACAAATAAAGGGGGAAGGCGGTCTATAAACTTAACTTTCCAATACTCCAATTTGTTTTCGGGTAATTCCATAACCCTACTAAGATAGGTATCTTTATACCATCTCAAAAATCCTAAGGTCTGACATCTTAGACCGTGAAGGAGGGTACAAACAGTCTCATGCTGGTTGGTAAATCTACCATTAAAATGTTCCAGAATAGTGAGAACTAGAGTGTAGACAACGTTTTCTTGATTTTTCACAAGAGCCACTCCCAAATTATCAATACCTTCATCGGTAGCTACCGCATTAATAATGGAAACTTTCTCTTCCATATTAAGATAGTTATCCCACCAGCTTGATGCTGGCCGGTAAAACCTGCCACAATCATCTTGCAGATAGTCCTATCCGTGTTTTAAACACTTTTACAGATGGTTGCTCACATAAGCATCCGATGAACAAGAATGGTTAACTGTCTATCAGTTAACCCATCAAAATTCCATTAATAAATTTCGGAGCCACTGTAAGACGTATTAGTCTGATTCCAGTCATGCTCTTCAATTAAAACATCTTGAGGAATAGGACGGGGATAATAATAGGTATTCATACTTGTCTTGGTCGCATACCCACTGTTTTTCTAGGGATAGCTCTTGAGTTTATAAAACTTTAAAGAAACTTGATTTTTAAAATCACCGGTAGTCTCTATTTTATCAGCAAAATCTTGATTGATAATTTTAGCGAGGCTCTTGTGAAAAACTGAGAAGACGCTGTCTACACTCTAGTTCTCATTAAAGTATCTGATTTATCTATCTGAGTGATAGTTTGAAGTAAATTTTTTCTTACTTCTTCTAAATAATCCTGAATCATTTTTTCTTTGTGTCCTACTTAAAAAGAGATCCTCCTAGCGATATGTCATACGGAGGTATCATTAATGATTCCATTTTATGGGTTTTGATTATATTCCTTAATTTTTTCGCTAATGGAGTCTAGCAGTTCTTGACCGATTAATTGTTTGGTCTTGGGGTCTTGTTTCATTAATTTATCCCAGAAGTTATTGTAATAAATTCGGTAAACACAAGGAATATATTCCTCCGTGAATCCTATTTCAGGAGTCCACTTGTGAATCCATGGAATCGAGAATTCTATAAAAAGAATAGATCTAGTCTATCTTTTCTAACCAGCAGATATGATCTGCATGACATAATATGTTCAAATCTGGCGATATGTTAAGCCATTATTTATATAAATTTAGGAATGGTTTCAGTAGAATTTGAGCTGTTGGACCGTGGTATGACCACTAATTTATGAACCAATTAGGAATTGGCTCTGCAAAAATCTTTGCACACACCTTTATGAACCAAGTGTGTTTATGCTTATCATTATTGTAATAAAGCACTTTATCAAATTCTTTGATATAATCCCAATAAGTATAACTCATCCTGGTGTTGTTGAGGTTTATCTGCCTTTCTTTCATGGTAGACATACCCCAATCTTCAACAGATATGATTTGTTTAATAATGATTTTGGAAAAGTTATAACTTTTCTCATGAAGATTATGTCCCATGCCTGCAAAGTGTTGAAATTCTGCACTTCCTGAACTTAATAAGATTTCTTCGTTATAAGATCTAGTTTTGTATGACTCATCCGGATAGTCTAATCCGTTTATAAAATACCTTTGAAATATCTTCCAAGGTTCATCTTTTCTATGAAGATCAGAGTTTTATAAAAGAAATATCATTTCTTTCTTTTGCAATTTTTCATAGGATCTGATATCATCAGTATCCTCTTTTGCGATGGAAGCAAAAGTCACTTTTTGCTTTTGACCTTCCAGATAAGCTTGCATATGGTCATATAGTGGACAATATTTTGGAATGTCTTCCAAATTAACCATTTGCTTTGAACTGCATGAAGATTCTTTTTGGGAAGAAGTCTTTTTGTTGATCAACATTCTTTTTCCAAATTGTATAACTGGGGAATTTGATGAGGATCTATATGACGATCCTTGTGATGAACTTGCCATGGCTCCGTATGACGGTCCTCTTCCTGGGGCCGATCTTCCGCTTCCACTTCCTTTGATGTGAATCCATCCTGCAAACATAACATCCTTTCGTCATTATTCAGAGAAATAATATGTCAGATAATCATCTGAATAATATTCTACAAGAATGTGAGAGAAATATTCATCTAAAATATTATCAATAATCTTGGTGATGATAAGATCTTCAGATCTCTGGGTAAAGATGGGAGAACCCTCAGTATATTAACGAGAATTTCATTATCAAGAAAGGTTTGCTAAAACATGGTTATTGAGTGTATTCCCATGGAGGTGAATTATGTGACATAGATATGATCTTTTTATCATGTATCTGGAAGAAACGTGTAACACCCCGTATCCGAAAATAGACAAAATTGTAGATTTCTGGTGTAGCAGGTAGCACTCATGGGCACCATCCACGGAACGTAGGAGGACCCACGGTCCGTCCTGCAGGTCCGTGGTTCGTGTCAGCAACCTCCCCAGAACTCAGCCAGAAATTCCGCCAAGTGTTGACCCACGGCCGGACCTATGGTCCGTAGGTCAGGTCACGGACCGTGGTTCATGACCGTGGATCGATAGCCCTAAAGCCCAGCTTCAGTCCCGATTGACTGTTGACCGGTACGGACCGTCGTTCGATCCACGGTCCGTAGGTCTGACCATAAGTTAGGGTCAACAGCCAGTTAGCTGAAAATTATTGATGGGTCAACTTCAGATGGTCATAACTTTTAGCACAAAAGGAATTATGTGTCCCATAACCTATGATATGATAGATAATTGAATCCTCTTTCCAACGCCACTAAGATCAGAGTTTTCTAAAAGAAATATCATTTCTTTCTTTTGCAATTTTTCATAGGATCTAATATCATCAGTATCCTCTTCTGCGATGGAAGAAAACGTCTCTTTTTGCTTTTGACCTTCCAGGTAACCTTGCATATGAACATATAATGTACTATCTTTTGGAATATCTTCCAAATTAACCATTTGCTTTGAACTGGATGAAGATTCTTCTTGGGAAGAAGTCTTTTTGTTGAACAACGTTCTTTTTCCCAATTGTATATCTGGGGAATTTGATGAAGAAATGTATGACGATCCTTGTGATGAACTTGCTATGGCTCCGTATGATGGTCCTTTTCCTGGGGCCAATCTTCCCATTTCTCTTCCTTTGATGTGAATCCATGGTGGATCCATCCTTTCGTCATTATTCAGAGAAATAATCTGTCAGTTAATCATCTAAATAATATTCTACAAGAATGTGAGAGAAATCTTTACTTAAAATATTATCAATAATCTTGGTGATGATAAGATCTTTCAAATCTCTGGGTAAAGATGGGAGAACCCTTAGTATAGTACCGAGAGTTTCATTGTCAAGAAAGGTTTGGAAAAACATGATTATTGAATGTAATCCCTGGATAGGAAATCCGATAAAGAGTTATCAACTCCCCTTTTATATTGAATTTCACTGTCAAAAGGGGCTAATTGCGCTTGCCACCTTGCAAATATTAATTTGGAAGTGTCATGCTAAAAGTCTTTATCGAACATGAATTTAATCGATTGAGTGTCAGCTATTATCAAAAACTTCTGGTTGTATAAATCGTCCTGATATTTCAAGACACATTTAACGATAGTCATCATTTCATTTGCCACCGTTGCGTACTTCTTCTAAGCCTCATTCCATTTTCCAGAATGAAACCTAATCAGATATTCATTTTTATCATGGGGATTAATCTGTTTAAGAATCCCTCCTTAACCAATATTTGACACATCTGTCTAAATAATCGTTTGCCAAGCCAGGTTGGCAAGAGTTAAGCATGGTAGTGATTGTACTTTTAGCTTCATTTCTTTGACCAAATTGGTATGACTTTCAGTCCAAGGAAATTTATAGTTTTTCTTCAACCTATCATATAAGGGAGTCAAATCTCTAGAAGGATTTTTATTAAATGGGGAGATATAATTTAAACTTCCCAAAGATCTCTACAGTTGAGTCCTGTCAATAATAACATCAGGAAATTTTGAGACAAAGTCAATAGCTCTTTGAATAGGAGTGACCTTCCCTTGACAAATTTGATGTCCTAGAAATCAAACATTTGTTTAAAAAAAAACATTTTTGGTTTTGAAATAACCAAACCGTTTTGTATTACAATTTTCTTGAAAATATCAAGATGCTTGATATATATTTCAAACGTTTTAGAAAACACTAGAATGTAATCTATATAGACAGTAATAAAATCCATATATGGGTTGAAAATATCATTCATAATTTTCTGAAATTTAGATGGAGCGTTTTTCAAACCAAAAGGGATGACATTCCATTCGTATTGTCCAAACGGGATATTGAAAGCTATTCTATAAGAATGCTCTTTAAAGATTTGTATCTGCCAATAACCTGATTTTAAATCAAATTTTGAAAATATATTTGCATCATATAATCTTGACAGTAAATCTCTTTTATTTAGAATAGGATACCTAATCCATTTTAAAAACTTGTTCAACGGTTTATAATTAATAACCAATCTAGGGACTCCTCGTTCCCTTTCAGCAGCGTTATTAACATATAAGGTTGTGCATGACTAAGGAGACTTGGAAAGTTTAATCAAACCCTTTTGTAAGAGATTATCAATCTCAGTTTTGCAAAGTTCTACTAACTCTGTGTTCATTTGGCAGCGCCAAGATTTAATAGGGATATCATCCTCAGAGAAACCTTCTTCGTATGGAAGAGTTACAATGTGCCTTTTCCGATTCCAAAAATCACTGGGATGATCTACACATATATCAACGGCGGTCTTCTCGGAAATCAATTTGATTTTTCTCGTACTTTAGATGGTTTCAAAGAATTGAATATATTCATGCTAAACAATTCCATTTGTAAGAAATCTATCTGATTATGCTTCATATTAATTAAAGCATTAATATCCTTGGTTACTGGATCTGTAACAAAAGAATATGTTATCTCATTATCTTTGTAAGTGGCGGAAAAACATTTCGATTCGATACCTGTGAAAGGATAAATCGCATTTATAAATGGGGTACCAAGTATAATTGGAGGATTTAATTGATTTTTAACCAAAATTAAGAAATGAGGGATGCAGACTTTATTCTGACAAATTTTTACATTAGGAAATTTATACTTTATATCTAAAGCATGTCCGGATGCAGACTTAACCAAATGAGTAGTTTTTTGAAAATATTTTGTACGCACTATGACTTCTTGAATACAGTTAACATTTGCACCGCTATCAATCATGGCAATGTTAGTAATCGAAAAATCATTATCAATCAAAATAGTAAATTTAATATACCATTTATGAGTAGTAACAATTTGCATCATTCCTAAAAACATATCTTGTTTAGGATCAAGATTAACAGGTTTTTCAACATGGTTTTCAGCAATACCTTTATTTTTTAAAAATTTATTTTCAGAAATATATATCTCAATCTGAGTAATTCTATGATCACAAATCAACTGATTTTGTTTTACAGATTTAATCTCCTTTTTCAAATTGTCAACTTCAATTTTCAAATCATCGAAGGAAGAATCTATTTTGGGAAAAGTATTTCTTTTTAAAAGACGATCATCAACCTCTTTTAAAGAGTAAGGAGCTAAATATGCAAAATCATTTGAATCGTTCTTCTTGTTTTCAAAAGGTTTAGAAGAACTAGAACTTGCTTCGTTAGAAGTAGCTAAATCAATGATTTACTCACGAAGCTTACTATCAGTAATTCCTTTTAAAATCTCAATCACATTACCAGAAGTGATTGAATTCATATTAAAATCTTGAAATTGCGATTAAAGTTTATAAATTTCATCATCTTCACATTTACAATCATTACCCTGACAAGTAGTACAAGGATTAGCAGTATTATTATCATTGTCAAATAAATCAAGCAATTCAATATCCGAACCTGAATCTGATTCGTAATCGTCGTCCGAACCAGAAGTCTATAACAAACCATACACCTTATCATAGGTTTCTCTATCAAGTTCTAGGGTTTTCAACTTATTCAGTTTACAATTCGGTGCATTATGACGAAAATGACCACACCTGTAGCATTTTACTTTGGATAGATCTCTTCCTAATCTATCTTTCGTAAATCTATTAGATTTACGAGAGCTCTTTCTAGCTTCTTGTTCCTCTTTGGATCTTCGTCGAGACCTCCTTTTCTTATGGGAACCTTCGATTCTTGAGGACTTATAATACCTCTCTTTATTGCTGCTTTTAGTAGTAGGATCGGATAAACCGAACTGTGCACAAAAATCTCCCATTTAAGATTTTTCTCTAAACTTATCCATCTTAAGTTGTCGAGCCATATTCAGTTCATTGCACAAATTCAAACCTTCTTGTGTGCAAGTTCCTATAATCTTTCCATAAGTTAAATCCATATAAGGGATTTCAATATTATTACCCCTGAGAGCCTTACGAACTCTTTCAGCAAATAAAGGGGAAAGGCCGTCTATAAACTTACCTTTTCAATACTCCAGTTTGTTTTCGGGTAATTCCATAGTCCTACTAAGATAGGTATCTTTATACTATCTGAAAAATCCTAAGGTCTGACATCTTAGACCGTTAAGGAGGGTACGAACAGTCTCCTGCTGGTTGGTAAATCTACCATTAAAATGCTCCAGAATAGTTTGAACTAAAGTGTAGACAGCGTCTTCTCGGTTTTTCACAAGAGCCATTCCCAAATTATCAATACATTCATCGGTAGCCACCGCATTAATAATGGAAGCTTTCTCTTCCATATTAAGATAGTTATCCCACCAGCCTCGAAGTTGGCCGATAAAAGCTGCCACAATCATCTTGTAGAAAGTCATATCCGTGTTTTTAACACTTTCACATATGGTTGCATACATAAGCATCCAATGAACAAGAATGGTTAATTGTATATCTGTTAACCCATCAAGAGTCCATTCATAAATTTCGGAACTACTGTAAGACGTATTAGTCTGATTCCAGTCACGCTCTACAATTAAAACATCTTGAGGAGTAGGATGGGGATAATAATAGGTATTCATACTTGGCTTGGTCGCATACCCACTGTTTTTCTTGGGATAGCCCTTGAGTTTATTAAACTCTGAAGAAACTTGATTTTTAAAATCACTAGTAGTCTCTATTTTATCAGAAAAATCTTGCGATAAATCATTAGGTCTAAAATTTAAACCAGAAAGATTTTTATCAATAAGCTCTTTAAAATCTAAATCAGAAAACTTTTTATCAAGAAGTTCTTCCAATTCCTTTACAGAACCAAATTTTAAATCTTGAATTTCAAGAGGTCTTTGAACATGAGTAGAAATGACCGTGGGTTTTCTATCAGAAGTAGAAGCAATATTTGTTGTAAGAACAGGGTTTGCTTTAGCCATATCAGCTTTTATATCTTTTATCAAAATAGTCAAATCATCAAGTTTTTTTATCAAGAGAGCTTACATGCTCGCCCAAAACTTTAACATAAAGGCTCAAATAATTATTTTGGATAATAAGTTTATTAATTTCAATAATACTGATAGAAGCAATATCTTCTTCAATAAATTTTTGAAAAGTTGAAAAGGTAATACCAGTATTATTTGGCAAAACAAACGATGATTGAGGAGGGTAGATGGCTTTCAAAAGATTACCACTCCCATCTTTGTAAGTTCGTTCAATAACATTGATACACAAAGGTAAATAGGTGGTTATAAACCAAGGAACAAAATACATAATTTGATTATGTAAACCACAAGTTTCATAAAACTCATGAGAAATACAATTAAGATCTTCTTTGCTATAAGAATCAAAGAACCAAGTTTTAAACTGATTCCATTTTTAATCAAAAAATTCTTTTTGAATATGTTTTCTTGCCAGGGAACCTGGGCGAAAATCAATTTGGTGTGTGAACATTAAGAATCGTTGAGGTCAAACTCCATTTCGTAGCCGAAGGAATATCCTTATTAGAAGCATCATCATTTACCTGAACTATATTAGTTCGTGGGTCGATCTTTATCTTCTCGACCATAGAGTTGTCATCAGAACCAATAGTATGTAATAAAGCCGCACGATCTCGAGCTGGACCATAAACCGATTCAGTAGGGGAAATATGATGGACAGCAGGAATAAGTCTACGACTTGATAGAGAATGTCTATTATAACCATGATTCACAGAAGACATTAACCTGTTGTTAGTAAAAGACTGCCTATGAGGCGCATAGCTATAATCTTCAAACTGAATACTAATCCTTCCATCGGGATTTTGAGAAATATAAGAAATATCAGAATTAGTAATAGCATTTGTTAACTGATTTGGGGATATAACCGAATTTAGAGTCCATGAAGTTGGGAAATCTATTTCTTCCCACTTAATAGGTTATCTAGTAGTGACCTTGGACCTTGAAAAGTTGGTTTCCACCAAAATAGTTTGATTGAAAATGCATCAGGAAATTTTGAGGCAAAGTCAATAGCTCTTTGAATAGGAGTGACCTTCCCTTGACAAATTTGATGTCCTAGAAATCGAACATTTGTTTGAAATAAACTCATTTTTGGTTTTGAAATAATCAAACCGTTTTTTATTACATTTTTCTTGAAAATATCAAGATGCTTGATATGCATTTCAAACGTCTTAGAAAACACTAGAATGTCATCTATATAGACAATAATAAAATCCATATATAGGTTGAAAATATCATTCATAATTTTTTGAAATTCAGATGGAGCGTTTTTCAAACCAAAAGGCATGACATTCCATTTTTATTGTCCAAACAAGACATTGAAAGCTATTCTATAAGAATGCTCTTTAGAGATTTGTATCTTCCAATAACCTGATTTTAAATCAAATTTTGAAAATATATTGGCATCATATAATCTTGACAGTAAATCTCTTTTATTTGGAATAGGATACTTAATCCATTTTAAAAACTTGTTCAACGGCTTATAATTATTAACCAATCTAGGGACTCCTCGTTCCCTTTCAGCCACGTTATTAATATAAAAGGTTGTGCATGACCAAGGAGACTTGGAAGGTTTAATCAAACCCTTTTGTAAGAGATTATCAATCTCAGTTTTGCAAAATTCTACTAACTCTGCGTTCATTTGGCAAGGCCGAGATTTAGTAGGGATATCATCCTCAAAGAAACCTTCTTCGTATGGAAGAATTACAATGTGCCTTTTCAGATTCCAAAAAGCACTGGGATGATCTGCACATGTATCAACGGCGATTTGCTCAGAAATCAATTTGATTTTTTCCCATACTTTTGAAGGTTTCAGAGAATTGAATATATTCACGCTAAACAATTCCATTTGTAAGGAATCTATATGATTCTGCTTCATATTAATTAAAGCATTAATATCCCTGGTTACCGAATCTGTAACAAAAGAATATGTTATCTCATTATCTTTGTAAGTGGCGGAAAAACCTTTCGAGTCGATACCTGAGAAAGAATAAATCGCATTTTTAAATGGGGTACCAAGTATAATTGGAGGATTTAATTGATTTTTAACCAAAAATAAGAAATGAGGGATGCAAACTTTATTCTGACAAATTTTTACATTAGGAAATTTATACTTTATATCTAAAGCATGTCCGGATGCAGACTTAACCAAATGAGTAGTTTTTTGAAAATATTTTGTACGCACTATGACTTCTTGAATACAGTTAACATTTGCACCGCTATCAATCATGGCAATGTTAGTAATCGAAAAATCATTATCAATCAAAATAGTGCATTTAATATACCATTTATGAGTAGTAGCAATTTGCATCATTCCTAAAAACATATCTTGTTTAGGATCAAGATTAACAGGTTTTTCAACATGGTTTTCAGCAATTCCTTTATTTTTTAAAAATTTATTTATCAAAATTATGCATCTTAATCTGAGTAATTCTATGATCACAAATCAACTGATTTTGTTTTAGATATTTAATATCCTTTTTCAAATTCTCAACTTCAATTTTCAACTCATCGAAGGAAGAATCTTTTTCGGGAAAAATATTTCTTTTTAAATGACGATCATCAACCTCTTTTAAAGAGTAAGGAGCTAAATATGCAAAATCATTTTAATTGTTCTTCTTGTTTTCAAAAGGTTTCGAAGAACTAGAACTTGCTTCGTTAGAAGTAGCTAAATCAATGATTTACTCACGAAGCCTACTATCAGTAATTTCTTTTAAAAGCTCAATCACATTATCAGAAGTGATTGTATTAATATTAAAATCTTGAAATTGCTATTGAAGTTTATAAATTTCATCATCTTCACAATTGCAATCATTACCCTGACAAGTAGTACAAGGATTAGCAGTATTATTATCAACGTTAGATATATCAAACAATTCAATATTCGAACCTGAATCTAATTCGTAATCGTCGTTTGAACCAGAAGTGTATAACAAACCATGCACCTTATCATAGGTTTCTCCATCAAGTTCAAGGGTTTTCAACTTATTCAGTTTACAATTCGGTGCAATATGACCAAAATGACCACACCTGTAGCATTTTACTTTGGGTAGATCTCTTCCTGATCTATCTTTCGTAAATCTATTAGATTTAGGGGAGTTCTTTCTAGCTTCTTGTTCCTCTTTGGATCTTCATCGAGGCCTCCTTTTATTATGGGAACCTTTGGTTCTTAAGGACTTATAACACCTCTCTTTATTTCCGTTATTAGTAGCAGGATTGGATAAACCGAACTGTGCACAAAAATCTCCCAATTGAGATTTTTTTCTAAACTTATCCATCTTAATTTGTCGACCCATCTTTAGTTCATTGCACAAATTCAAACCTTCTTATGTGCAAGTTCCTATAATATTTCCATAAGTTAAATCCTTATTAGGGATTTCAATATTATTACCCCTGAGAGCCTTACGAACTCTTTCAGCAAATAAAGGGGGAATGCCGTCTATAAACTTAGCTTTCCAATACTCCAGTTTGTTTTCGGGTAATTCCATAACCCAACTAACATAGGTATCTTTATACCATCTGAAAAATCCTAAGATCTGACATCTTAGACCGTTAAGGAGGGTACGAACAGTTTCATGTTGGTTAGTAAATCTACCATTAAAATGCTCCATCATGGTGAGAACTAGAATGTAGACAGCGTCTTCTCAATTTTTCACAAGAGCCATTCCCAAATTATCAATACCTTCATCGGTAGCCACCGCATTAATTATGTAAGCTTTCTCTTCCATATTAAGATAGTTATCCCACCTGCCTCGAAGCTGGCCGATAAAATCTACCACAATTATCTTGCAAATATTCCTATCCGTGTTTTTAACACTTTTACAGATGGTTGCATACGTAGCATCCGATGAACAAAAATGGTTAACTGTCTATCCGTTAACCCATCAAGATTCCAATCATAAATTTCTGAACCACTGTAAGACGTATTAGTCTGATTCCAGTCACACTCTTCAATTAAAACATCTTGAGGAGTAGGACGGGGATAATAATAGATACTCATACTTGGCTTGGTCACATACCCACTCTTTTTCTTGGGATAGCCCTTAAGTTTATTAAACTCTGAAGAAACATGATTTTTAAAACCACCGGTAGTCTCTATTTTATCAGCAAAATCTTGCGATAAACTAGTAAGTTTAAAATTTAAACCAGAAAGCTTTTTATCAATAAGCTCTTTAAAATTTAAATCAGAAAACTTATCAAGAAGTTCTTCCAATTCCTTTACAGAACCAAATTTAAAATCTTGAATTTTAAGAGGTCTTTGAACATGAGTAGAAACCACCGTGGGTTTTCTTTCAGAAGTAGAAGGAATATTTGTTGTAAGAACAGGGTTTGCTTTAGCCATATCATATTTTATATCTTTTATCAAAATAGTCAAATCATCAAGTTTTTTATCAAGAGAGCTTATATGCTCGCCCAAATCATTAACATAAAGGCTCAAATAATTATTTTTGGTAATAAGTTTATTAATTTCAGTAATACAGATATAAGAACTATCTTCTTCCATAAATTTTTGAAAAGCTGAAAAGTTAATACCTGTATTATTTGGCAAAACAAATGATGATTGAGGAGGGTAGATGGCTTTCAAAAGATTACCACTCCCATGTTTGTAAGTTCATTCAATAACATTGATATACAAAGGTAAATAGGTGCTTATAAACCAAGGAACAAAATACATAATTTGATTATGTAAAGCACAAGTTTCATAAAACTCTTGAGAAATACAATTAATGTCTTTTGTGAATCACGGTTATAATAGATATTCTCTATCAAGTCGTAGACTTATGCCTGTTGTCTATCATATTTTCTTTATTGAACCGGATTATGGTACATCTCGAGATCGTGCGGCTTCATTAACTCAAGCATCCTTAAGCTAGCGGTAGTCCGCCTTCGAAAGAATCGAGATCGGAGACCTGGCGGTAGTTCGCCTGGTCAGAGATCTAGCAACTCAAGCATCCTTAAGCTAGCAGTAGTCCGTTTGTGAAAGAATTGAAATACACAAGAAATTTTGGTATATTTTCTCAGACTGCATAGTGATAATTTACTTGGACAAAGGGTCTGTTAGGACTCTAATACATACTTCTTATTGAGCCCATGTGTCTGGCAGTTCTAATCGGGTATAAGACACCCTACTTTCAACTCCTTTACGGGCTGAGAACTACGGCTGGCTAGACAGAGCCACTAAGGCAAAGCCAGTAAGAGTAGTATTAGATCCGACTGTATCTCGATCTCAAAACCAAGTCAAGAATCCATACTAAAATTCCTTTATATTTAAATAAAACTTAGATCCGTTCATGGTCTATATAGGATAGAAGTTAGCTATGCAACATAGATATGAAATCTTTAGCCGGACATAGTCTTGGCTAGGAGAGACAGCGCTAAAAGAGAAGAAAACAATATAAAATACCTTTAAAGGACGGTTGTTAGCAACACTCAAATCTGTAGAACTGGCCGGTTTATTTATTTTTCGGATATTGGAACAGTACTCAGAGAGATGTCTTTACAAGAGATGTACAACTAATAAAGAGAGAGCGATATGATTTTTTCTGATGCCCTTCTCTCAAAGAAAGCTAAATCTTATATAGATAAAATAAAAAACATAAGGAATCTATGTACAGTACAGGGGTCCCTCTATCTGGGTCCCAAAACAGTTTATCTACTGTTAAAGAATAGTGTTTCTACTATTGAGTGGGCTCTGGCAACAGTGTATCTTCTATTGAGTGGGCTTGTTTTCACATGGCGATGTTTCTTCCTTTATGTTGCTTTTCCATGTCTTTCATCCATGGCTTTCATCTGCTGCAGGAAATATTCTGCATCTTGTAACTCGATAGTGGTTAGCATCTTGTCGGTTTTCGCCTGCTACGATTCTCTGGCGGTATCAATACTTGTTTCGCTTCTCATTGAAGTATCAGAGTTATCTATCTGAGTGATAGTTTGAAGTAATTTTTTTCTTACTTCTTCTAAATAATCCTGAATCATTTTTTCTTTGTCTCTTTCTTGAAAAGAGATCCTCCTGGCGATATGTCATACGGAGGTATCATTAACGATTTCCTTTTGTAGGATTTGATTATATTCCTTAAGTTTTTCGTAAAGGGAGTCTAGCCGTTCTTGACCAATTAATTGTTTGGTCTTGGGGTCTTGTTTCATCAGTTTATCCCAGAAGTTATTGTAATAAGTTCGGTTAAGACAAGGAAATTCTTCGTCCGTGAATCCTATTTCAGGAGTCCACTTGTGAATCCATGGAATTAAGAATTCTAAAAAAAAAAATTGATTTGGCCTATCTTTTCTAACCAGTAGATATGATTTGCATGATATAATTTGTTCAAGTCTGGCGATACTTTAGTCCATTCTTTATATAAATTTAGGAATGGTTCCGGTAGAATTTGAACTGTTGGACCGTGGTATGACCACCAATTTATGAACCAATTAGGAATTGGCTCTGCAAAAATCTTTGCACACACATTTATGAACCAAGTGTGTCTATGCTTATCATTATTGTAATAAAGCACTTTATCAAATGCTTGGATATAATCCCAATAAGTAAAACTCATCTTGGTGTTGTTGAGGTTTATCTGCATTTGTTTCATGGTAGACAAACCCCAATCTTCAAAAGATATGATCTGTTTAATAATGATTTTGGAAAAGTTACAACTTTTCTCATGAAGGTTATGACCCATGCCTGCAAAGTGCTGAAATTCGACACTTCCTGAACTTATTAAGATTTCTTCGTAATAAGACCGAGTTTTGTATGACTCACCCGGATAGTATAATCCATTTATCAAATACCTTTGAAATATCTTCCAAGGTTCATCTTTTCTCTGAAGATCAGAGTTTTCTAAAAAAAATATCATTTCATTCTTTTGCAATTTTTCATAGGATCTAATATCATCAGTATCCTCTTTTGCGATGAAAGCAAAAGTCTCTTTTTGCTTTTGACCTTCCAGGTAAGCTTGCATATGGGCATTTAATGGACTATCTTTTGGAATATCTTCCAAATTAACCATTTTCTTTGAACTGGATGAAGAATCTTCTTGGGAAGAAGTCTTTTTGTTGATCAACGTTCTTTTTCCCAATTGTATAACTGGGAATTTGATGAGGATCTGTATGACGATCCTTGTGATGAACTAGCCATGGCTCCGTATAACGATCCTCTTCCTAGGGCCGATCTACCCCTTCCTGTTCCTTGATGTGAATCCATGGTGGATTCATCCTGCAAACATAACATCCTTTCGTCATTATTCAGAGAAATAATATGTTAGATAATCAACTGAATAATATTCTACAAGAATGTGAGAGAAATCTTCATTTAAAATACTATCAATAATCTTGGTGATGATAAGATCTTTCAGATCTCTGGGTAAGGATGGGAGAATGATGCTTATCGTGACCAACAACACTAACCTACTGTACGAGTGTCTACTATCATCGATAATATAGTAACCCAACCAAGGGTTTGGGTCGTGTCCCAAGGGAGTGGTTTTTAGAATCTTCAGAAAAGTAAAATTTAGTTCTAACTAGTGGTAGCTAAAGATATTAACGATTAAAAACATAATAAATCAAAGGGGGTGACACAAAAGTGTCAATTAACAAATGGGGGTTTTGTCACAAGTGTAATAAAGACAACAAAAATAAGGAAAATCAAGTATGGGGAGAAGTTCTTGGGGTGTGACCGCAATACAAGTTGAGATAAATCGTTGGGTACATGCTTTCGATAGGAAATTTGCAAGATAATAGTGACTAGGCTAAGCTTTAGATGGAGATAAGTTCCCTCTTGGGCATGTCACCCCGTTTCAAATGCGTTTCTCTCGAGCATCCATTTGCCACATGAAGGCCAGCCTACGCCTTACCCCACTCACTCTCTCAAGCTGAGTGTTAGGATATTGGATTAGGACTCACCCTCTTGGACAAAACCTCATGTCGACCCACTTCTTAGGCCATTAGTCTAGCGGTCTTGGTTTCGCGACCTCCCTCTCCGGCAAGAAAAAAAAACATGGGTGGTTTTGTATTTGCAACTACAAACCCATTAAATTAAACCACAACCATTAGGTGAAATCACCATTAAAATACATCTATCTTATTAGCAAGCAAGACCCAACAACAATATCAACACATACTTGCTAAATCACACCCCAAGAATGGGGGTTGTTAGCCACACATCAAGAAATAACAAAATACACCTAAAATGATAGTAAAATCAAATGGGTATAAGGAATTAAACCTTGATTTAAGCAAATGAAGAAGAATGGAGAAGACCCACTTCCAACTTGGGGAAGATAAAATCCTTCTTTCTTCAAGTCTCCCAAAATCCCTCTCCAAACTTGAGAGAAAATATCCCAAAAAGTACTATTCTATTCTGGAAATTAAAATAAAAATGTCTAACACCTTAAAAATAATAACTAAGGCTAGTATTTATAGTTTTCAGATTTAGTGCTACGGCGGACCGTTCGGCGAGGTTAGTCGAGATCGCCAAATGACTCGGCGAATCACCCTTCTTCTGGTTCATTACCTTTTGTTATTTGCCTTCAGAATGTTTGTTTTCTGGACCATTGGGCGGTATGGAATTGCTTCGCGAAACTATTCGGCGAAGCGCCGACTGCTCCTTTCATCGCCTTTTTGATCAACTTCCTTCAGGGCTTTGCGTATTGGAACAAAAAGCGGAGTGCTTCCCTTCGGCAATTCGCCAAGAGTGATTAGCGAAGCTCAGGCTTCAATTTTTACATTCCTTCCAGCCTTTTTGTTCATTTTTGTGCCTAAGTGTCCATGCTTCCGTTAAAACTTCAATTACCTGAAACTTAATAGTTTTCATTAGATATTGCGACAAAATAAGCATTTGAGGACACTATTTCTATTAAAATAAAGCCCTAAATGAGTCCCAATTGTGGACTCATCAACACCTCCAACTTAAACTTTTGCTTGTCCTCAAGGAAACTCAAGTTCAGCCGCTCAAAAAGGGATGTCTCAAACAGTGCTACACAAAACTCGATTATGAATGCACACAACAAGACTCAATTTAATTATGCACAGATTAAATGTGTACTCAAAGATTCAAGTAGTGACTAACCAATATCAACGAGTCTCATGCTCATAATACTTGCTTCATATGCAAGTTCAAGTTTAACTAGAGTGTTCGAATGCCCTCACACAAAGAATGATTCCATACTCACATATAATGGTCTAATCAATTAAAGTTCCGGAATAAAATGAACGCTCACACTCACAAAGATGAATACAATGCATGCTTTCACACATAGGTTTACCCGTATTTTCCAATCGACATTTGTTTCAGCTTACTCAAGATAAAAAGGGTCTTTCTAAGGCTTGTAATGGGGCTGAGTGCAAAGATATGGTCATTTAGGCTCGGTGACTCTTATCCTCATGAGATGTGGTATTCACAACACTTCATTTCCTGTCCCTTCATCATTTTTGCTAATGCTCTTAAGTCATCCCATCATTCACTTCCCATGGATTGTCCGGACTCCTCATTTCTTCGGTACTTTGTTCCACAACTTTCTTCTTCATTCTTTTTCTTTTCTTTTTCTTCTTCTCATTTTTTTTATATGGAGGGGTTCCAATTTTCTCAACACCATGGGTTAAGGGAGACTGTTCTTGCACTTCTTGACTTTCTCCTTTCTTTTCACCACACCCCCAACTTAGGCTTTTGGCCTAGGTTGGTTATTCAACTAACCACAAATCAAGAGAATTATAGGTAGCGGATAAAGAAAGGTCTAGTTTTCATCAAGTTTCATCCAAAGAAAAGTCGGGCTGAAGGGGTATTAAAAAGAGATTCACACACTCACAGGGTAGCCCACAAAAGAGTTATATGTCAAATTGGTTCACACTCTTTAAAGTTGCCTAAGATCATATCAAGAGATAGCCTTACTTAGTCGATCGGACCAACGGGGAAAATTCTAGGATCTATCATGCATGTTTCAAAGTAAGCTCAGTACACTAGGCATCAACACTACTAGTCAAACAAGACTCTACATTTTTGCTAGTGTGCAACGGTCATCACAAGAGACTCAATTTAATACTTGGCTAGTCAAAATGAGATGCAAGAGTTCACATATTGTCTATGCAACTTCATCTGGCCTCATTATAGCAGCACATTCATGTTCGTTCGAATGAGATTACTATTCAAGTCATCGGTATTGATCGAAACCGAGACTCAAATTTTGCACAAGAACAACCACAGTCAACATATAAGAGCTGGCAAAAAGTTTTGGATGGGTCAAATTTTATTTTGAAATAAAATAAAATGAGCCATAAGCTCAAACATCCACACAAAGCAGTATTAACGCAAAATTTTAGCTCACAACACAAAAAACGAATATTAATAGAACACATAAAAGGTGGGCCTCACCCCACCACAAACAAAATCATTTGCCCTCAAATGCAAATAACAAAATATTCAGAATCAAGAATAAAGAAAGACATAGACGGAGGTAAAGAGGGGGTCCTGTCTACATAGTCGCTCCATCTGTCTAGGCATCAGTGCCCTGTGTAGTGCTCGAGATCTGGGCATCAGTGCCCAGAGTCACCTCAGAAGGACCTTTGATGCCGATTAAATGGCTTTTTGTAATGTTATGCAGCAAAGAAATCCAACCCCAAGCACTAATAACCGACTAAAATACTAATCGAAGGCAAAAATCTAGAAAATAATACTTTTGGTGTGATTTTGGAGAGTTGGAAACACGGGAAAGTGAGAGATTCAAAAATTTGACCTTTGGCTTTTATATAACCGTTCAGTTCTTGTCCATTCGGCAACGTTAGTTGCACTCTCCGAACAACTCGACGAAGTGCCGAGCGGTCTTTTATCCCACCCTTTCTTCAAAATATTCAATTTTCTGGGGGCGAAATTGGTGGTCTGCATCGAGATCGCCGAATAGGTTGGCGATGCGCCGAGCTACTTTTAAAGTTCGCCAAGTTTTACAAGCTCTGCAAAGCACTAGCATTGATCCCAACGGCGGATTCACCCGAGCTCGCTGACCAATTAGGTGAATCGCTGAATGGACATGTTGCTCACCAACTTGAAATTTTCCACACTTATCTCATTTTTAACCTGCCACATTAACACACCATTATTTATAAAAGCAAAATCCTACATTTACGACCTTGGGTTGCCTTCCAAGAAGCGCCTTATTTAACGTCGTGGCTCGACATAGGTCCTGCCTCACTCTCTGTTATTGGAGCTAGGCCTAGTTTCACTAAGTAATATATCATTTGGATGGAGCTGAGGCATTGCAAACATCATGAGTGATCTGATGTGCTGGATTGATCTAGACTGAGATCCTATCAATTGATTCAACGCTTCATCATTCTCTCTCATTTCGTCCAACACTTGATCTTGATCGGTGATCTTTTAGAGAATGATTTGAAGTGTGCCCTCAACACGACTTTTCTCCATCTTCTCTAGACTTCTTTCGCGCATTGAGGAGGTATGTACCTCCCTTGGCGTTTGCACTGGTTTTCGACCTTAGATATTTTGGTGGTCAAGCCATCTAGTTGAGATACCAGTGCAACTATCTTGAAGTCACCCTCGACTTCTTGATCTGCCTCAACTGGCTTGCCACCCACTCCCTCTGTCATGCTCAGAGGACCTGCATACACAAATAATAAACAAAGAAAAACAAAACTAAAAGTAAAATTAGTAAAAACTACACTAAAAAGAACAAAAACTCTAGAAATCTACATCTTCACGTGACACCACTCCCTGGCAGCGACACCATTTTGATGCTTATCGTGACCAACGACACTAACCTATGAGGCGCATAACTATTATCTGCACACTGAATTAACTCTTGCCAACCCGGCTTGGCAAAAGATTATTTAGACGGATGCGTCTAATATTGGTTATGGAGGGATTCTTAAACAAATTAATCCTCATGATAAAAATGAATATCTGATTAGGTTTAATTCTGGAAAATGGAATGAGGCTCAGAAGAAGTACGCAACGGTGGCTCATGAAATGCTGACTATCGTTAAATGCGTCTTGAAATTTCAGGACGATTTATACAACCATAAGTTTTTGATAAAAATTGACGCTCAATCAGTTAAATTCATGCTCGATAAAGATTTCAAGCATAACGGTTTGAAATTAATATTTGCAAGGTGGCAAGCGCAATTAGTCCCTTTTGACTTTGAAATTCAATATAAAAGGGGAGTTGATAACTCTTTACCGGATTTCCTATCCATGGAATACATTCAATAATCATGTTTTTCCAAACCTTTCTTGATAATGAAACTCTCGTTACTATATTGAGGGTTCTCCCATCTTTACCCAGAGATCTGAAAGATCTTTTCATCACCAAGATTATTGATAATATTTTAAATGAAGATTTCTCTCACATTCTTGTAGAATATTATTCAGATGATTATCTGACATATTATTTCTCTGAATAATGACGAAAGGATGTTATGTTTGCAGGATGGATCCACCGTGGATTCACATCAAAGGAAGAGGAAGGGGAAGATCGGCCCCAGGAAGAGAAACGTCATACGGAGCCATGGCAAGGAAGAGGAAGGGGAAGATCGGCCCCAGGAAGAGGAACGTCATACGGAGCCATGACAAGTTCATCATAAGGATTGTCATACAGATCCTCATCAAATTCCCCAGTTATACAATTGGGAAAAAGAACGTTGATCAACAAAAAGACTTCTTCCCAAGAAGAATCTTCATCCAGTTCAAAGCAAATGTTTAATTTGGAAGATATTCCAAAAGATAGTCCATTATATGCCCATATGCAAGCTTACCTGGAAGGTCCAAAGCAAAAAGAGACTTTTGCTTCCAACGCAAAAGAGGATACAGATGATATCAGATCCTATGAAAAATTACAAAAGAAAGAAATGATATTTCTTTTAGAAACTCTGATCTTCAGAGAAAAGATGAACCTTGGAAGATATTTCAAAGGTATTTGATAAATGGATTATACTATCCGGGTGAGTCATACAAAACTCGGTCTTATTACGAAGAAATCTTAATAAGTTCAGGAAATGCAGAATTTCAGCATTTTGCAGGCATGGGTCATAACCTTCATGAGAAAAGTTATAACTTTTCCAAAATCATTACTAAACATATCATATTTGTTGAAGATTTGGGTATGTCTACCATGAAAGAAAGGCAGATAAACCTCAAAACACAAGGATGAGTTTTACTTATTGGGATTATATCCAAGCATTTGATAAAGTGCTTTATTACAATAATGATAAGCATAAACACAGTTGGTTCATAAAGGTGTGTGCAAAGATTTTTGCAGAGCCAATTCCTAATTGGTTCATAAATTGGTGGTCATACCACAGTCCAACAGTTCAAATTCTACCAAAACCATTCCTAAATTTATATCAAGAATGGACTAAAGTATCGCTAGATTTGAATAGATTATATCATGCAAATCATATATGCTGGTTAGAAAAGATAGATCAAGTCAATTTTTTTTTATAGAATTCTCGATTACATGGATTCACCAGTGGACTCCTGAAATAGGATTCACGGAGGAACATATTCCTTGTCTTTACCGAACTTATTACAATAACTTCTAGGATAAACTGATGAAATAAGACCCCAAGACCAAACAATTAATCGGTCAAGAACTGCTAGACTCCATTAGCGAAAAAATTAAGGAATATAATCAAATCCCACAAAAGGGAATCATTAATGATACCTCCGTACGACATATCGCCAGGAGGATCTCTTTTCAAGAAGGAGACAAAGAAAAAATGATTCAGGATTATTTAGAAGAAGTAAGAAAAAATTTACTTCAAACTATCACTCAGATAGACAAATCTGATACTTCAATGAGAAGTGAAACAAGTATTGATACCGCCGGAGAATCGCAGCAGGCGGAAACCGACAAGATGCTAACCACTATCGATTTATAAGATGCGGAAGATTTCATGTAGCAGATGAAAGCCATGGATGAAAGATATGGAAAATCAACATAAAGGAAGAAACATAGCCATGTGAAAACAAGCCCATTCAACAGAAGATACACTATTGCCAGAGCCCACTCAACAGTAGAAACACTGCTCTTTAACAGTAGATAAACTGTTTAGGGACCCAGATAGTGGGACCCCTGTATTGTACATAGATTCCTTATGTTTTTTATTTTGTCTATATATGCCTTAGCTTTCTTTGAGAGAAAGGCATCAGAAAAAATCATAGCGCTCTCTCTTTTTTAGTTGTACATCTCTTGTATTACAATCTCTCTGAGTACTGTTCCGATATCCGAAAAATAAATAAACCGGTCAGTTCTACAGACTTGAGTGTTGGTGACAACCGTCCTTTAAAGGTATGTCATATTCTTTTCTTCCCTTTTAGCACTGTCTCTCCTAGCCAGGAATATGTCCGGCTAAAGATTTCATATCTATGTTGCATAGTTAACTTCTCTCCTATATAGACCATGAACGGATCTAAGTTTTATTTAAATATAAAGGAATTTTAGTATTGATTCTCGACTTGGTTCTGAGATCGAGGTACAGTCGGATCTAGTACTACTCTTATTGGCTTTGCCTTAGTGGCTCCGTCTGGCCAGCCGTGGTTCTCAGCCCGAAAAAGGCGTTGAAAGTAGGGCGCCTTATACCCAGTTAGAACTGTCAGACACATGGGCTCAATAAGAAGTATGTATTAGAGTCCTGACAGACCCTTTGCTCAGGTAAAATTATCACCATGCAATCTGAGAAACTATGCAAAAATTCTTGTGTATTTCGATTCTTTCGCAGGCGGACTACCACTAGCTTAAGGATGCTTGAGTTGCTAGATCTCTGACCGGGCGGACTACTACCATATTATTATTAATATTATTATTATTATTTTATTTTATTATTATTATTATTATTATTTTATCATCATCATCATTATTATTATTATCATTTTCAAAATATATTAAATATTACAAAAGATTTCTTCTCTCCTAGTTTACATTCCATGACACATTAAATATCTTATTCAATTCAGATTTGAAATTCTTAATTATTAAGAAAAAAAAAGAAAAAGATAAAATATTACCAATCTAGAGGAATTTTTTTACTAACTTTTAATTATTTGATAACACATACTTTGTAAACAAATGAAAAAAAAACCATATGCTTTGACATACATAAAGCCTAATAATATTATAATATAGAGGGAAATAATATTCTTTTGGAAAATAAAATAAAAAAAATATCTTTTAACTTGGATAGAATTAAATAACAAGCAAATTAGAGAAAAAAAATAAGATCACAAGTTCAAACTTAGTAAAAAGTTGATATATTTTTATTTATTATTTTAGCATAAGTAAAGGCTTTCTACGTAAATATTAATGTCATTAATTTCATCCTCTATTTGAGCTCCGTGAATTTCCAAATATCTCCAATTACTTTTTTCAACATCAGAAAAGTAACAAAATAAATATTATTTTTCACTACAATAAATATAATCTCGCTATCACGAGAATCGCAAAATCCTTGAGGAGGACCATATTTTTGTTTCAATATATCCTCCACATCTTTCCACTGCGAAGGAATAAGGTTAATGCCACGACTCTTCCATTCTTCTTTTTCAGAATTTTCTAAAATCCATAAATCATTTCAACCAGTGAAACTTCCCCAACAGTCCAGCAATGCTATTTTACCCTTCACTTCAATCAAATCATAATCAAATATATTTTTAGATATAACATCACCCGATTCAATAACTCTGAAATTTGTAGCTCTTAAATCAAATGCAACTACTGAATCTTTGAGTAATCCATCAGATAGATAAATCCTTTAATAGAGAAAATTTTCATATTATAACATGGGAAAATATTAATGATATCTTTAATTTTTCTTCAGGATTTGTCTATGCTTAAGGTGAAAATAAAACTCGGTGCATGCCTACTTGAATTATGAAATTGCATCAAAACTTTGTACTTGGTGTGGCTTACTACTCAGCAGAAGACTTTACTCAACAAAGATAAACTCGTGAAATAAACTTAGAATGTTGTAAAGGAAACATTCAACTGGCCAATGAGGCAACTAAGTCTTACAACAAAACAACTGAAATGAACAAGACTAATGAACTAATAATGTCTAACTATCTATGAAGCCTCTAATTCTATGAGGGATGTCAGGACAAGACCCCAATCATCCTAACAACTGAAATGACAAAACATGATAAAAGGGATCCTCCAAAAAACAAGGAGGCGTACCAAATGACTCTGAAGCTCAATTGGATCAACGAAGCGCTGAATGTTGATCCTGGTTACCTGTATCTGCATCGTAAAAAGATGCAAGCAAGATGGCGTCAGTACATGGAATTTACGAGCATGTGAGGGGAACTCTATTGGAATCTGAAAGAAACACTTACTTCATCTCAACTCAATATAATGCAGTAATAAAGGTACAATATAAAGAAAAACTTTAAAGAATGTAAATAACAACTCAGTGTATAAAAAGACACAACAATAACTTAGTTTTGTATATGAAAATACAAGTAACTCTATGGGAGGTTCTCGAACCGATAACCATCACTATGAGTTATGTGATGCTACTGTGTCTCGCCCATGCTGCCAGAATTTTCCTATACTTTGCCGGGGTATAAAACCTATTACTAAATAGATCCATTAGTCTATGCTAAAAATCATTAAGGAATCATCTAAAAAGAATAACCATTTCTACCCATGTTGACTACATGGTTTATGGAGACTTGAGTTATCTAAACTCGTCCCCATATCGGTACTCAATACTACTCCCAAAATATAGCTAGCTAATATGTTCAAAAACATAACATTTTCTGTGGTTTGAGATTATTATTCAAAAAAAAATTCTCTTAAAAGAGATGGTACTAAAACTGCTCATGAAAACTCTTTTTAGGAAATCAGTGTTTCCTCTCATCTTAAATGTGAAAACATGTTACTCTTTGCGAATACTTAGTTCCCATATAACATTTTAAAGAAATGAAATTGGCTCTGCTCTTTCTCAATCTAAATGCTTAAGTCTTCAAAACAAGTTTAAAATGATTGTAAAAGACTTTTGAAATGACTTGAAGAACTCTCAATACTTGACTCTTAACTCTATCTTGAATTTGAATTTATGGATTCAAGATTAGGATTTGAAATGTAGGACCTCTCGATGATTTAGGAAGGTTAAGATAGTTGTTCATAAGAACGAGCGAAGATCCAGATTAAATAATGCTGGCGCGACGCGGCTGTGGAATTAAATCTTTGGTCGCATAATTATTTTTGAGGCAGAGGACTCTATATCCTCTCTGCGACGCGGATAGGGAATTATTCTTTTGGTCGCATAATTATTTTTGAGGCAGAGGACTCCAAATTCTCTCTGCGACACAGAGAGGGGATAATTACCTTGGGACTGAAATTCTAAGCGTCTTCGCGACGTGGACCTAGGGGTAATTATTTGCCCGATATTTTCCTCTCCTCCCAACTCAATTCAACTCACACCCAAAACAGTTCATTGACCAAATTTACGAGAATTCACAAACCCATAATGACTTCAATGAACCCACAATAAATTCTATCAAGAATCTCAACTAGTTTGCAAAAACACATACCTCAAGAACCCAAAAACTTCCAATTATGGCTAAAACTTAAGAACAACAACTCCTTCAACTTTCTAGAATGAATTTTACGCTAAAATTAACTTGATTGGCGCTTGGGTGAACGAACCCAACACTATGTGAACTCACATACCTCTTTTAGGAATCAACCCTTGGGGAAACGACCTTCGATTCCGCAAGAAATCTCTAAGAACGCCTTGACTTTTCTCCTTTTCTCCTCTTCTTGAACTATTCTCAAAACCAAGGCGTTAATTTTTATTGCATAAACTGAAACAAATTAGTTTAGACCCTTAATTAATTACTAAAAATGAAATAACTTGATTGGGTACGGAAAAGACCAAAATACCCCTCTTAAATCCGGGTAACTTTCCTTATCCGAAAAGCCCGACTTCAAACAAACATTTCTCCCTCATACAAGCTCAAAATTTAGCAAACTCAGCGGCGTTAAAAAGAGGATTCCAAGACCGTTCATTTGATATCTTGTGTCCCACCTAACTTATCATGTACTAAAATTTATGGTCGTTTGAGGTGACCCAAAACTTATACTTAGCATAACTTGCCAAACATCCAAATTTTCTCTTTCCAAAAATAGTTCTTTCTAATTCTAGTTCTTTCTAAGGCGGGATGTTACAATATCTCCCCCTTGGGAAAATTCGTCCTCGAATGAGATCACTCAAAGTAGACTAAGGGTGTAACATCTAACATTCAGCTCAAACACCCAACATGTAATAAACAACACCGCAAGTAAACTTAAATAAATGCCAAGATTCGTACCTTAATTTGGAATTTCTCCGGACTCAAAGAGATGTGGGTATCTCTTCTTCATGTCCTCCTCAGCTTCCCAAGTAGCTTCCTCAACAAATTGGTTCCTCCACAGAACATTGACTGATGCTACATCCTTGGTTCTCAACTTGCTAACCTAGCGATCTAGAATCTGAACAGGAATCTCCTCATAAGATAAGTTATCCTTAATACCAATTTCTTCAGTAGGTATGATAAGTTAAGGATCAATCATACACTTCTTCAACATGGAAACATGAAATACCAGTTGAACCGCTGCTAACTCTTGTGGTAGCTCTAACTCATAAGCTACATTGCCAATCCTCTTGGATATCTTGTAAGGACCAATATACCAGGGGACTAAGCTTCCCCTTCTTACCAAATCTCATAACACCCTTCATGGGTAAAATCTTCAAATAAACCTAATCATCTACTTCAAACTCTAAGTCTCTTCTCCTAACATCTGTATAGGGTTTCTGACAACTTTGCGTTATTTTCAACCGCTCTAAAATGATCTTTACTTTCCCCATAGCTTGATGAACCAAGTCTAGTCCTATAAACCCAGCTTCACCAACCTCAAACCATCCAATAGAATATCTACATCTTCTTCCATAAAGAGCCTCATAAGGCACCATTTGGATGCTAGAATGATAACTATTGTTGTCAGCAAACTCTATGAGAAGTAAGTGATCATCCCAATTACCCTTGAAATCAATCACACAAGCCCTCAACATATCTTCTAGAGTCTGAATAGTGCGCTATGTTTGACCATTAGTCTGTGAATGGAAAGTAGTACTCAAATTTACCTTGGAACCCAAACCTTTCTAGAATGACTTCCAAAATTGCGCAGTGAATTGCGCACCTCTATCTGAAATGATAGACACCGAAACTTACTGAAGTGTGACTACCTCTTGAATATATAACTTAACATAATCTTCTGCTGAATGGGTAGTCTTTATCGGTAAGAAATGGGCTGATTTAGTCATTCGATCTACAATCACCCAAATCAAATCATGCTGCCTGCGAAATCACGGTATACCTATAATGAAATCCATATTGATAATCTCCCACTTCCATTCGGGAAGATCTATATTCTGATCCATACCACTGGGCCTCTGGTGCTTTATAACTTGTTGGCAATTCGGACACTTACCAACAAACTCTGAAATGCCCTTCTTCATACTATTCCACCAATAGACTTCTCTCAACTCACGATACATCTTCGTGGAACCTGGATGGATAGAATATCTGGAGCTATGTGCTTCCTCCATGATTCTCTCTTGAAGTTCATCCACCATTGGCACACACAATCTACCTTGAAACCTCAATACACCATCTCCCTCTTGTTCAAAAGCCATCACTTTTTGCTTATGAACATTTTCCTTCAATTCAAGCAAAATAGGATCTTGGTCTTGTTTCTTTCACTTCGGACACTGATGTTGATTCAGCCTATTCATCACCACTATTCCTCTTTCGTTGGAATCCATTAATAGAACCCATAATCATGCAAGTCTATGCACATGATCTTTTGCTAACTCTTTCTTGTACTCCTCAACATGGGAAGTACTACCCATAGACAACCTGCTCAAGGCATCAGCAACAACATTAGCCTTACCTGGGTGATAAAGAATACTCATGTCATAATCCTTGAGTAACTCTAACCACCTCCTATGTCTGAGATTAAGCTCTTTCTAACTAAACACGTACTGAAGACTCTTGTGATCGGTGAACACATCCACATGAACACCATAAAGATAGTGACGCCATATTTTCAAAGCAAATACTACGGCAGCCAACTCTAGATCATGGGTTGGGTAATTCTTCTCGTGAATCTTAAGTTGTCTGGAGGCATAAGCTATAACTTTGCCATTCTGCATCAATATACAACCCAATCCAACTCTAGACGCATCACAATATACTACAAAACCTTGTGTACCTTCTAGTAGGGTCAATATTGGGGCAGTAGTCAACCATTTTTTCTATTACTGAAAGCTTTTCTCATAAGCTTCAGACCATTGAAACTTTACTGTTTTATGAGTCAACTTTGTCAAATGAGATGAAATAGAAGAAAACCCCTCGACGAACCTCCTATTATAGCCAGCCAATCCCAAAAAAATTCTAATATCCATTGGAGACGTGGGTCTAGGCCAGTTCTGCACTGCCTCTATCTTTTGAGTATCAACTCAAATTCCATCATCGGAAACAATATGGCCTAAGAATGCTACAGACTCAATCCAAAATTCACACTTAGAAAATTTAGCATACAACTCTCTATCTTTGAGAGTTTGGAAAACTATTTAGAGACGACTAACATGATCTTCCTCATTTCTCGAATAGATTAAAATGTCATCAATGAATATGATAAAAAACATGTCTAAATAAGGCTTGAATACTTTGTTCATAAGGTCCATGAATGCTACATGCGCATTAGTCAAACCAAACGACATGACCAGAAACTCATAATGACCATAGCGGGTCCTGAATGCGGTCTTAGAGATATCATTTTCTCTTACTCTCAACTGATGATAGCCAGATCTGGGGTCTATCTTAGAAAAACAAGTGGCACCCTGAAGTTGATTGAAAAGATCATCAATTCTTGGAAGAGGATACTTATTCTTAATAGGAACCTTGTTCAACTGACGGTAATCTATGCACATTCTAAGAGAACCATCTTTCTTTCTCACAAATAAGACCGGGGCCCCCTAAGGTTAGACACTTGGTCGAATAAAACCTTTCTCAAGGAGATCTTTCAACCGCTCTTCTAACTCTTTCAACTCTGCTGGGGCCATTCTATATGACGGAATAGAAATAGGACGAGTATCAGGAAGAATATCTATACCAAAGTATATTTCTCTCTTAGGAGGGACTACGGGAAGATCATCTGGAAAGACTTCTGGAAACTCACTCACTACTGGAATTGACTGAATATGTGGTATCTCAACACTAGAGTCATTAACTCGGACTAAGTGATAGATGCACCCTTTGGAAATTAAGTTTCTCGCCTTAAGGTACGAAATAAAATGACCCTAGGCACTGCTAAACTACCCATCCACTCAATAACTAGCTCATTAGGAAACAGAAACTTAACAAGTTGAGTTATACAATCGACTGAGGCATAACAGGCATGAAGCCAGTCCATACATCAAAATCTGCCATATCTAACTCAACTAAATCAGCCATGGTGTTCTTGTGATTGACGGAAATGGTACAATCACGATAGACTCTCTTTGCTAGAATAGACTCTCCAACACGCGTAGAAACACAGAAGGGTTCAAGAAGTTGCTCAGGAAGAATATCAAAATTCATAGAAATATAAGGAGTCACAAAAGATAGACTTGCTTCTGGATCTAGCAAAGCATATACATCAAAATTACAGACTTTGATCATACCAGTGACAACATATAGCGAATCCTCTTGCTTTTGGCGACTAGTGATAGCATACAGACGGTTCGCTCTTCTGCCTGCCCCTGAAGTAACTCCTCGAGGTGCATCTCTATCTAGTGGAGCAACTGAAGAAGATTGGGTTCTATTTCCCCTATTACCACCGCCCTACCTGTTCATAGGGCACTCTTTCATGAAGTGACCATTCTGACCACACTTGAAGCAACCACTGTAGGCATCACGACACACTCCTGAGTGGTTCCTACCACACTTAGCACATGCAGGAGTCCCATTACCTCCTTGTCCCACACTACCATGAGATTGTGCAGGTATAGCTCTGAAATTTTGTGAATTCTGATTATTGAACTCACCTTTGTTCCTTGGTGCAAGTGCAATAGCAGATGATGGAACAGGTCCCTTTTGCTTGTGTTTGAAAGATGACTGGTTGGCATTACTCTTCTGTTGTCTGGACTCATTTCTTGTCTTAGCTTTCTTGTTCCGAAACTCCTCTGTATCTCTCAGTTTATCCTCCCCAACCTGTTGAACATGGATCATCAGCCTTGTTATGTCCATGTCCCTTATTAACATAGTTGTCTTGCCCTCTTTACTTGACAGACGAGACAACCCAGCAACAAACAGACTCATCATACTCCTCATACCAACAACCATCTCCAGGGCATAACGGGAAAGTTGGGTGAACTTAAGGCTATACTTATGCACACTCATAGATTTCTGCTTAAAAGTGAGGAATTCTCTTACCTTTGCCTCACTTAGCTCACGGGGAAAGAAACACCCCATGAAGGCACTCTTGAATATAGACCAACTCACAATCGGTGCACGTTCAGCTCTACCCTTCTTCTGTTGGTCAAACCAGATTCTAGCAACACCCTTCAGTTGGTATGCAGCTAGTTCCACTCGCTCAATATCAGCAACATGCATAACCTTAAACACTTTCTGCAATTCCTCTACAAAGTTTTTCGGATCCTCAGTGATGCTTGAACTAGTGAAGCTTGGAGGATTCATCCTTAAGAACTCACGAATCCTAGAAGTATCAACCACTTCCTGTCGATTCTCTATTTGTTGCCAAGCTTGGTTGGCCACCACTTGACTCAACATCCAAATAGCATCCCAAAAATCAGCATTAGTGACCTCTCTTTGGAGTTGCACTTCTGGTGCATTAGGTACCCCTTGATCCTCAACATTCCTTCTAGCAGTACGACCTCGGACAGCTCTTCGTGGAGGCATGATCTGAAAGATACGCGCAAGCACGAGTTAAAAAGAAACTTTATAGAGATCAACTCTATCGCACGAAATGAGTGGGAAAAAAGTGAGATAGTTCCTAAATGTTGCAGCATCCTAATTATAGATGTGGCGCGCTTCACACTGATAACTAGGACTTTACAGACACGGCCTCATAGACTCCCCATGACTCTTGAAATTTGTGCTCTGATACCAAGTTTGTCACGCCCCGAGCCTACACCATGGGCGGGACTGGCACTCGAGAATCATTGTTGGCCCTAAGCGAACCCTTGATATGGCTTACTACTCAGCGGAAGACTTTACTCAACAAAGATAAACTCACGAAATAAACTTACAATGTTGTAAAGGAAACATGCAACTGGCCAATGAGGCAACTTAAGTCTTATAACAAAACAACTGAAATGAACAAGACTAATAAACTAATAATGTCTAACTATCTATGAAGCCTCTAAAACTATGAGGGATGTCGGGACAAGACCCCCGATCATCCTAGCAATTGAAATGACAAAACATGATAAAAGGGATCCTCCGAAAAGCAAGGATGCTCATCAAATGACTTTGAAGCTCAATTGGATCAACGAAGCGCTGGATGCTGATCCTGGTTACCTGTATCTGCATCATACAAAGATGCAGGACAAATGGCGTCAGTGCATGAAATGTACAAGCATGTGAGGGGAACTCTAAACAGGACATAAACTCGAACTAGAATCTGAAAGAAACACTTACCTCATCTCAACTCAACTCATGTCATCTCATTTTAATGCAGTAATAAAGGTGCAATATAAAGAAAAGCTTTAAAGCGTGTAAATAACAACTCAGTGTATAAAAAGACATAACAATAACTTAGTTTTGTATATGAAAATACAAGTAACCCTGTGGGAGGTTCTCTAACCGACAACCATCACTATGAGCTATGTGATGATACAACATCTCGTCCACGCTGCCAAAACTGTCCTATACTTTTCTGGAATATAGAACCTACTACTAAGTGGATCCATTAGTCTATGCTAAAAAGCATTAATGAATCATCTATATAGTATGACCCTTTCTGAACTCGTCCCATTATCGGTGCTCAATTGTACTCCCAAAATATAACTAGCTCATATGTTTAAAAACATAACTTTTTCTGTGGTTTGAGATTATTACTCAAAAGATCTTTCTCTTAAAAGAAATGGTACTAAAACTACTCATGAAAACTCTTTCTGGAAAATCGGTGTTTCCTCTCATCTTAAATGTGAAAACATTTACCCTTTGGGAATACTTAGTTCCCATATAACATTTTAAAGAAATGAACTTGGCGCTACTCGTTCTCAATCTCAAAGCTTAATTCTTTAAAACAAGTTTAAAACGATTGTAAAAGACATTTGGAATGTCTTGAAGAACTATCAATACTTGACTCTTGACTCTATCTTGAATTTGAATTTATGGATTCAAGATTATGATTTGGATTGTCACGCCCCGAGCCTACACCCCGGACGTGGCTGGCACTCAAGAACCATTGCTGACCCCAAGCGAACCCTTGGACTGGATAACTTACTCAGAGGAAAACTCTAAGCATTATTACAATAATCAAATGCACTTTACTCAAATGTTTAATAAAATAACTAAGAATGTTTAAAGGTCAAACATTCATCTGTCTGAGGATGAAAAGCAGTACTTAAGTTCACCTTTGAACCCAAGCCTTTTTGGAATGACTTCCAAAACTGTGCAATAAATTGTGAACCTCTATATGATATAATCGAAATAGGGACTCCATGAGGTCGTACTACCTCTTGAATATATAACCTAGCATAATCCTCTGCTAAATGGGTAGTCTTTACCAGCAAAAAGTGGGCTGATTTGGTCATTCGATCCACAATCACCCATATAGAATCATGTTGCTTGAGAGACCTCGGCAAACCTGTGATGAAGTCCATGTTTATCATCTCCCACTTCCATTCCGAAAGTTCTATATTCTGAGCCAAACCACCGGGCCTTTGATGCTCCACTTTAACTTGTTGGCAATTCGGACACTTAGCAGCAAACTCTGCAATGCCCTTCTTCATGGTACTCCACCAATAAACTTCTCTCAAATCGTGATACATCTTTGTGGAACCCGAATGAATGGAATATTTGGAGCTATGAGCTTCCTCCATGATCCTCTCTTAGAGTCCATCCATCATTGGTATACACAATCTACCTTGATATCTCAATACGGCATCGCCCCCCTTGTTCAAAAGCTAATACTTTTTGCTTATGAACATTTGCCTTCAATTCAAGCAAAATAGGATCTTGGTCTTGCTTTTCTTTCACTTCTGACAGTAATGAAGATTCAGCCCCATTCATCACCACTAGTCCTCCTTCTGTGGAATCCATTAGTCGAACTCCTAATCATGCAAGTCTATGCACATCTCTCGCTAGATCTCTTTTTTCTTCCTCAACATGGGTGGTACTATCCATAGACAACCTGCTTAAAGCATCAGCAACAATATTAGCCTTACCTGGGTGATAAAGAATACTCATGTCATAATCCTTGACTAATTCCAACCACCTCCATTGTCTGAGATTAAGCTCTTTATGAGTAAACACATACTGAAGGCTCTTGTGATCGGTGAACACATCCACATGAACACCATAAAGATAATGGCACCATATTTTCAAAGAAATTACTACAGCAGCCAACTCTAAGTCATGGGTTGGGTAATTCTTCTCATGAACCTTCAACTGTCTGGAGGCATAAGCTATAACTGTCATTCTGCATTAGTACAAAACCCAAACCAACGCTAGACGCATCACAATATATAACAAAGCCTTGCGTACCTTCTGGTAAGGTCAACATTGGGGCAGTAGTCAACCTCTTTTTCACTTCCTGAAAGCTTTTCTCACAAGCTTCAGACCATTGAAACTTCACTGTTTTCTTAGTCAACTTGGTCAAAGGGGATGAAATAGACGAGAACCCCTCTACGAACCTCCTATAATATCCATCCAAACCCATGAAACTCCTAATATCAGTTGGAGATATGGGTCTAGGCCAATTCTGCACTGCCTCTATCTTTTGGGTATCAACTCTTATTCCATCACCGAAAACTATGTGGCACAAGAACGCCACAGACTCAAGCCAAAACTCACATTTAGAGAATTGAGCATATAACTCCTTATCTTTCAAAGTCTAAGGAACTATTCTGAGATGGCTAGCATGATCTTCTTCATTCCTTGAATAGATTAGTATGTCATCAATGAAGACGGTAACAAACATATCTAAATAAGGTTTGAAAACTCTATTCATAAGGTTCATGAATGCTGCAGGTGCATTGGTCAAACCAAATGACATAACTAGGAACTCATAATGACTATAACGGGCCATGAATGATGTCTTTGGAATATCACATTCCCTTACTTTCAACTGATGGTAGCCTGATCTGAAGTCTATCTTACTGAAACAAGTAGCACCCTGAAGCTAATCTAAAAGATCATCAATTCTCAGAAGTGGATACTTGTTCTTAATGGTAACCTTGTTAAATTGGCGGTAATCTTTACACATCCTAAGGGAACCATCTTTCTTCCTCACAAATAGGACCGGAGTACCCCAAGGTGAGACATTTGATCGAATAAAGCCCTTATCAAGGAGATCTTTCAACTGCTCTTTCAACTCTTTTAACTCTATTGGTGCCGTCCTATTTGGAGGAATAGATATAGGACGAGTATCTGGAAGAATATCTATACCAAAGTTTATTTCTATCTCAGAAGGGACTCCGGAAAGATCATCTGGAAAGACTTCAAGAAACTCTTTCACTACTAGAACTGACTAAATAGGAGGTATCTCAACACTAGAGTCATTAACTCAAACTAAGTGATAGACACACCCCTTGGAAACTAATTTTCTTGCCTTAAGGTACGAAATGAAACAACCCTTAGGCACTGCTGAACTGCTTTTCCACTATAAAACTGGCTCATTAGGAATTTGGAACTTAACAACTCGAGTTCTACAATCAATGGAGGCATAAGAGGCATGAAGCCAGTCCATACCTAGAATGACATCGAAGTCTACCATGTCTAACTCAATTAAATCAGCCATGGTGTCTTTGTGATTGATGAAAATGACACAATCACGATAAACTCACTCAACTAGAATAGACTCCCCAACAGGTGTAGAAACACAAAAGGAACAGTGGATCCTTTCCTCTCATAAAATGACCATTCTGGCCACAGTTGAAGCAACCAGTGGAGCCATCACGACACACCCCTGAGTGTCTCCTACCACACTTAGCACATGCAAGAGTCTTAGTACTCTCTTGTGCCTTACTACCTTGCGAATGCACAGGTCTAGCTCTGAAGTTCTGAGAATTCTGACTATTGTACTCACATTTTTTCCTTGGTGCAGGTGCACTACCAGATGATGGAGCAGGTCCTTTCTACTTATGTTGGAAAGAAGACCAGTTCAAATTACTCTTTTGCTGCCCGGATTCATTACCTGACGTCTTAGCCCTCTTATTCTTAAACTCTTCTATATCCTTCAGCTGCTCCTCCTCAACTTGTTGCACATGGATCATCAGCCATCCATGTAGCCTATTAGCATGGCTGCCTTACTTTCCTTACTTGACAGACGAGTCAACCCAACAACGAATAAACTCATCCTGATCCTCCTGTCAGCAACCATCTATTTGCTTGTCTTAGCTCACGAGGAAAGAAATACTTCATGAAGTCACTCTCGACCATAGGCCAGCTCAAAATCGGTTAAGCGCAAGCATGAGTTAGAAAGAAACTTTATAGAGATGAACTCTATCGCATGAAATGAGTATGAAAGAAGTGAAGGAATTCCTAAATGTTGCAGCCTCCTAATTATAGATGTGGCACGCTTCACACCGATAACTAGGACTCTACAAACACATCTTCATAGACTTCCTAGGACTCTTGAACTCTAGGCTCTGATACCAAGGTTTTCACGCCTCGAGCCTACACCCCGGACGTGGCTGGCACTCGAGAACCATTGCTTGCCCCAAAAGAACCCTTGGCTTGGCTTACTTACTCAGTGGAAGACTCTAAGCATTATTACAATGATCAAATACACTTTACTCAACTGTTTAATAAAATAACTAAGAATGTTTAAAAGTCAAACATTCAACTTGGCCAAAATGGCAACTCAAGTCTTAACATATGAAATAATAATGTAAAGACAACTGACTAATAACTGTCTATGAAGCCTCTAAAAAAAAGAGGGATGTCGGGATAGGACCCCCGATCATCCTAACAACTGAAAGCTAAACAATTATGAAAGAGACACTCCGGAAAGCAAGGAGGCTCACCAACTGACTATGAGTTCTCAACTTGATCAACGAGGCGCTGGATGCTGATCTTGGTTACCTGCGTCTGCATCATAAGACGATGCAGACCAACTGACATCAGTACATTGAATGTACGAGTATGCGAGTTGGAATGATAAACACAACTTAAGCTTGAAAATGATCTGAAAGGAACACTTACCTTGGCTTTACTCAACTCATGAATAACTCAACTCAAAATGCAGTGTAAAACAACAATAATAGTGTAATTTATACAAGGCATAAAAAATAGTAAATAACAACTCATTTTGTTAAAGATATGCAATAACAAACTCAACTTTACTCATATATCAAAGTAATATAGTTTCTGTGGGAGTTTCTCTAACCAACAACCACCACTATGAGCCTAAGTGGTGATACAGCGTCTTGCCCACGCTGCCAGAACTGTCCTATACTTTGCCGTCATATAGAATGCCTTAACTAAGTGGATCCACTAGTCTATGCTAAAAGCATCTTAAGGAGTCATCAAAAAAGTATGATCCTTTACTACCCATGATGGCTACATGATTTATGGAGACTTGAGTTAATATGAATTCGCATCCTCATATCGGTGTTCAATACTACTCCCAAAATAGGCTTAGCTCATATGTTTTTAAAATAAACTTCTTTCTTTGGTTTGAGATAATTATTCAAAACTTAGCTTAAAAGCTCTCTTGGAATCGATGTTCCCTTTCTTTCTCAAATGTAAAAACACTTTAAACTTTTTGGGAATACATAGTCCCCATATACTTCTTTGAAGAAATGAATTTCAATCTTTACTCTTTACTCTTTACTCTTTACTCTTTACTTAACTTAAAACTTAAGTCTTAGAACAAAGTTAAAACGTTTGTGAAAGACTTTTGAAAAACATTAATGAACTTCTCTTGACTTGCTTCTTAACTTCTAAACTTGACTCTTAACTTTCCTTGAATTGAATTATGGATTCAAGGATTGTGATTTGTGATAGGAAAGATCTCATGATGTTTAGGAGTGTTTTTAGATAGCTAAACATGAGAAAAGATTTAAAAAATCACTGTCTGAGGGCAGGTCCGCGACGCGGAGATGTATTTAAATTTTGGTTGCGAAAATACTATATGAGGCAGAACGGTTCGTGACTGCTCCGCGATGCGAAATAATTTTTTCCACATCAGGGGACCAGGTCCACGACGCGGAGCCAGTGCCTAGATTTGCTTGACTAATTTCCTTCTTCGTTTTCCAACCCCAATTTGCCCAAACTCGGTTCTTTTTACCAAATTCTTTTTAGATACAAATACCCAGCAAATGTACCTAAGAACCTAACTCCAGCCAACTCAATAATTTGACGTAATGATCTCAGAAACTTCTCAATCTCAGCCCAATTCAAGAAGGACATCAAATTCAAGAATACAAATCAATGGCATCAACTTTCGAACTCTTTTAGGATGAATTCACGCTGAAATAAACATGTTTGGCACGTGGGTGAACAAACCCAAAGTTATGAAAGCCTCGCATACCTTGTAGGATTAAATCCTTGGCAAAATCCACACGAAAATCTCCAAGAAATCGATGAACTTTGAACTTTTCTCCTCTTTTCTCTTTTCTCCAAGCCCTAGCGTGAACTTTAACTTTTCTAAACTGGTCTAATTCTGATTAGACCCTAACTTAATTACCAACAATTGGGCAAGGAAAAGACTAAAATACCCTTCCAAAATTCGGATTAGACTTTCCTTATCTAAACAGCCCAACTTCCAAAGGGAATATCTCACTCATACGAACTCGGAATTGTGCAAACTCGGCGGCGTTGGAAATATTATTCCAAGATATTTCCTACGCAATCTTGAAGCATACTTAACTCATCCTGAGCTAGGAGTTATGGTCGTTTGAAATTGACCAAAAACTCAACTTAACATATACTTAACAAATTTTCCAAATTTCTATTCTTTCCAAAAATTGACTATTTCCAATTCTTAACTTCTTCCTAGTTATTTCAATTTGTGAGATGTTACATGGAATGCAGGACCTCTCGATGATTTAGGAAGGTCAAGATAGTTGTTTGTAAGAACGAGCGAAGACCCAGGTTAAAGAATATTGGCGCGACGCGGCTGTGGAATTAAATCTTTGGTCGCATAAATATTTTTGAGGCAGAGGACTCTGTATCCTCTCCGCGACGCGGCTAGGGAATTATTCTTTTGGTCGCATAATTATTTTTGAGGCAGAGGACTCTGTATCCTCTCCGCAACGCGGAGAGGGGATAATTACTCGGGGACTGAAATTCTAAGCTCCTTCGCGACGCGGACCTGGCACAATTATTTGCCTGATATTTTCCTCTCGTCCCAACTCGATTCAACTCACACCCAAAACAGTTCATCGACCAAATTTAAGAGAATTCACAAACCCAAAATGACTTCAATGAACCCACAATAAAATCTATCAAGGAACTCAACTCGTTTGCAAAAACACATACCTCAAGAACCCAAAAACTTCCAATTATGGCTAAAACTTAAGAACATCAAATCCTTCAACTTTCTAGAACGAATTTTACACTGAAATTAGCATGATTGGCACGTGGGTGAACGAACCCAATGCTATGTGAACTCCCATACCTCTTTATGGATCAACCCTTGGTGAAACGACCTTCAATTCCGCAAGAAATCTTCAAGAACGCCTTGACTTTTCTCCTTTTCTCCTCTTCTTGAACTATTCTCAAAAACCCTAGGTGTTAATTTTGATTGCATAAACTGAAACAAATCAGTTTAGACCCCTAATTAATTACTAAAAATGAAATAACTTGATTGGGTAAGGAAAAGACCAAAATACCTCTCTTAAATCTAGGTAATTTTCTTTATCCGGATAGCCCAACTTCAAATGGGTATATCTCCCTCATAAGAGCTTGAAATTTAGCAAACTTCGGTGGTGTTGGAAAGAGAATTCCATGACCTTTCATTTGATATCTTGTGGCCCACCTAAATCATCGTGTGCTAAAAGTTATGGTCGTTTGAAGTTGACCCAAAACTTATACTTAGCATAACTTGCCAAAATTTCTAAATTTACTCTTTCCAAAAATAGTTCTTTCTAAGGCGGGATGTTACAGGAATCTTGTTCCACCATCGCGAGTCATAGAGCGTAGGTAATGGACATGAGTAAAATCTGAATCCAACACAAGGGCATCAAAAAATTTGGAAGCGTGCCTAAAACGCATCAATGACATAACAAGAAGTCATAGGAACATTTTAACAATCAGTTCTTGAGGAAGAGTAGGAATTCTTCTCATAGGTATCATATTTGTATCCTAAGTGGAGGCTAAAGAGTGAGTGAGTCAAACTAAAGTCTTTGCAAGCTTTTATAAGTAGGCTAAATTTTCCTCATTAAATGTTTTATTTGACTTTATTATCTACTTGCATTAAATTATTTGCATTGGATTAAATTTATATTAAGTTGATCGGATCCAAAATAACTTTTTTCCTTTTTTAACTTTGACTTAATAGGAATTTTAATAAAGTAAAAAAAATAAATCATGTATATAGCCATAAATTAAAGATATGTATAATTTACTAAAATATAATTTTAATTAATATACCATATGAAAAAGTCAAATTAAAGATCAATTACCGAAAAAGAAAAAAAAACATTCTTTATGAAACAGGACTAAAAAGGATTATAAGATAAACTAATTAAAATTAAAAAAATATAATTAAATTTATATATTCAAAACTATACAAATTAAGTATTTATCTATAAGAGCAAATGAATAATGTTTTTTCTATTTGTGTAGACTCCCTTGCCTCTCTACAAAGATTTGTCAGCTCACAAATATAAAAAATTATAGACAAGTAATGTTATGATTGAGTTAATTTCCTAAATAGTCATATATTTCAAAAATTGTCTATTAATTAAAATCATATTTGATTTTTTTAAATTATAAAATCACTCAATTATTTTTTTCCCTCAAAATATACTAAACAAAAAAAATGATTCTCTTTTAGTTGACATGCCATGTCACATTAAAAACGATATTCAATTCAAATTTGAAAAGAGAAAGAATAGAAAATATTACCTTTTGAGAAAAATTCTTGTATGATTTTTTTTAAAATTACTTGAGAACATATACATTGACATGCATAAGGCCTAATATAAAAGAATGAAAAATAATATTTGATTAATTTGAAGCGATTCGAAAAAAGAGAGACAAAAACAGTGTTATTTACTTTATAGAATTAAATAACAAGTAAATTTTTTTTTTTAAAAAGGCCACTAGTCCAAACTTCAATTTGTGACAAGTAATGTAATTTCTTTTAAGCATAAGTACAGGCTTTCTATATTAAAATTAAGTCCAAACTTTGATTTCAAATATATCTTTCCACTACACAAATCATTTTGATCATAGAAATATTCATAACAAATCTAACAATGCTAATTTGTTCATCACTTCTATTAAATTATAGTCAAATATATTATCATATATATCATTATTCAATCCGATAATTATAAAATTTCAGCTCTAAAATCAAATGCAAATAATAATTTCTTCGAGTAATTCAACATGTAGCTAAATAACTTTTTGTATTGAGAAATCTTTCCTACTAAGACATGTAAAAAATCAACGATGCTTTTAATTTCTTTTCATGATTCGTTATCTATGCTTAAAGTGAAAATTTAACTTATTGTGGGCTCAATTGAAATATGAACTATCATCAAAACTTTATACCTTTTTGTCCTAACGTTCATAAGCTAGTAAACAGCAATTTAGATGGTCGTACAGAGTTATCTGAGTGGAAAATTTGTTTCAGCACGAAAGTCATATTTTTTTTCTTGTACTGAAATTGAAAATTCTAACAGACTCTAAGTACCCGAGTAATTTTTTTTCCCATTTGGAGACTTTTAAGTCTTGGCTTTCATATTTCGAACATTACATTACAATCCAAGAGATTTTATTCATTGAGTTGTAAATAATAGACTAATAAATTATAGTCATGTCTGCAGTTTTATCTTAATTTCACCTGGCTTTCATCTAGAATTCACCCTGTACTTCTTTACAGTGATGGAAGAGATAAAGTAAAAAAAAATTAATTTATATGATCAAAGGCTTACTAAGTATGACCCCTCAGATTTTTTCTTTTGTGTTTTGAGGATTAAATTATATTAATTTTGATTAATATTTTAAGATATATATATTTATTTAAATTAAATTGATTTTCTTAATACATAATATGAGATATTTCTAGCGTAGTAGGAATAATTATAATTTGCAAGATAACAAATTAATGTCCTATCTCTAAGAGTAAATGTGTAATGTTTTTTTATTCGGAGAGTCTTTGAGTTAATTCCTTGAATGGTTATTTATTTATATGAATTTTTCAATCACTTTTTTTTATATATTTTTCTAGAATTGTAATATCACCTAACTGTTATTAATATTATTACATTCAAAATATATTAAATATTACAAAAGATTTCTTCTCTCCTAGTTGACATTTCATGTCACATTAAATATTTTATTCAATTCAGATTTGAAATTCTTAATTATTAGGAAAAAAATAAAAAGATAAAATATTACCGTTCTAGAAGAATTTTTTTATCAACTTTTTATTATTTGATAACACATACTTTGTAAACAAATTTATAAAAAAAAACATATTTTTTGACATACATAAAGCCTCATAATATTATTATAATATAGAGAGCAATAATATTCATTTGGAAAAGAAAAGAAAAAAAAAAGTGTCTTTTAACTTGGATAGAATTAAATAACAAGCAAATCAAAGGGAAAAAAAATAAGATCACAAGTCCAAACTTAGTAATAAGTTGAAATATTTTTATTTATTATTTTAGCATAAGTAGAGGCTTTCTACGTAAATATTAATGCCATTAATTCCATCCTCAATTGGAGCTTCGTGAATTTCCAAATATCTTCAGCTAATTTTTTCAACATCATAAAAGTAACAAAATAAAATATTATTTTTTACTGCAATAAATACAATCTCGCCATCACGAGAATCGCAGAATCCTTGAGGAAGACCATATTTTGGTTTCAATATATCCTCCACATCTTTCCACTGCAAAGGAATAAGAATGTCATGAATCTTCCATTCTTCTTTTTCAGAATTTTCTAAAATTCATAAATCATTTCGACCAGTGAAACTTCCCCAACACAGCAATGCTATTTTTCCATTCATTTCAATCAAATCATAATCAAATAAATTTTTACATATATCATCACCCAATCCAATAATTCTGAATTTTTCATCTCTTAAATCAAATACAACTATTGAATTCTTCAAGTAGTCCATCATATAGATAAATCCTTTAATAGAGCAAGTTTTCATACTAAAACATGGAAAAAAATTAATGATATCTTTAATTTTTCTCCATGATTTGTCTATGCTTAAGGTGAAAATAAAATTTCGTGCATGCCCACTTGAATTTTGAACTTGCATCAAAACTTTGTACTTCTTTTCTACGGGTTCATAACCTAGTGAATAGTAATATAAAGATTTAATCGAGTGAGAATTTTTTCTCTGATAGGGAAGTACAACCATTTTTCTTGTACTAGGATTGAAAATTCTAACAGGCTCCTTATCGTACTTCCAGATGCAGTATGAACCATTTACACACGGTCCATTGAAATATTGATCGTGACGATCAAAATTCCATCTAGATGTATTTCCATCTTCATTTAGATCTACAACGTATAGATCTCCAGCTTTCCCCATGAGGAATCTTGTTCCACCGTCGCGAGTCATTGAGCGTAGGTGATGGACATGAATAAAATCTGAATCCAACACAAGGGCATCAAAAAAATTGGAAACACACCTAAAACGCATCAATGACATAACAGGAAGCCATAGGAATATTTCAACAATTAGTTCTTGAGGAAGAGTAGGAATTCTTCTCATATGTATCATATTTATATCCTAAGTGGAGACTGAAGACTGAGTGAGTCAAACTAAAGTGGTTGCAAGCTTTTATAAGTAGGCTAATTTTTTCTTCATTTTATTTGACTTTATTATCTACTTGTATTAAAACATTTGCATTGGATTAAATTTATATCAAGTTGATCTGATCCAAAATAGCTTTTTATTTTTTTGACTTGACTTAATAGGAAATTTAATAGAGTTAATAAGATTTTTGAATTATGTATTTATGGTGATAAATAAAAAATATTTATAATTTACTAAAATACAATTTTAGTTATACCATATCAATAAGTCCAAATTAAAGATCACTTGTCGAAAAAGAAAAAAACATTCTTTATGAAATAGACTAAAAAGGATTATAAGATAAACTAATTAAAATTAAAAAATAATTGAATTGATATATTCAAAACTATACTAATTAATTATTTATCTATAAGAGCAAATGAATAATGTTTTTTTCTATTTGTGTACTCTCTTGAGTCTTGCCTCTCTACAAAGATTAGTCAGCTCACATATATCAAACATTATAGACAAGTAATGTTATGATTGAGTTAATTTCGTAAATAGTCATTTATATTTTGAAAATTGTCTATTAATTAAAATTATATTTGATTTTTTAAAACTATAAAATTACTCAATTATTTTTCTTCCTCAAAATAAACTAAACAAAAAATATAATTCTCTTTTAGTTGACATGCCATGTCACACTAAACACTATATTCAATTCAAATTTAAAAAGAGAAAGAATATGAAATATATCCTTTGGACAAGAATTCTTTTATGATTTTTTAAAATATTATTTGAGAACATATACATTGACATGCATAAAGTCTAATATAAAAGAAATATTTGATTCATTTGAAGACTAAAAAAAAAAGACAAAAACAGTGTTATTAACTTTATAATATTAAATAACAAGCAAATTATTTTATTTTTTAAAAAAAAGAAAGAAAAAGGGCCACAAGTCCAAACTTTAATTTGTGACAAGTAATATAATTTTTTTTAGCATAAGTAGGGGCTATCTACAATAAAATTTAAGTTCAAACTTTGATTTCAAATATATCTTTCCACTACTCAAATCATTTTGATCATAGAAATATTTATAACAAATCTAAGGATGCTAATTTGTTCCTCACTTCTGTCAAACTGTAGTAAAATATATTGTCATATATATCATTATTCAATCCAATAGTTCTTAAATTTCATTTCTAAAATCAAATGCAAATAATAATTTCTTCGAGTAATCAAACATGTAGCTAAATAACCCCTTGTATTGAGAAATCTTTCCTATACATGTCGGTACGTGACATCCGATCCCATGCAAGTTAGTGTGTCGGTATGTGACACCCGATCCAATGCAAGTTAGTGTGCCAGTACGTGACACCCGATCCAATAATCACAATCATAATTACAATCACATTCATACCATACAATACTCACATCCTATAGTCAAGTACTCAAGTTCATGGCATGCATTGTTCATAATCAACACATTAGGTTCGTTTCCACTTTTATTACTTCACTTACACGCATGCATACAACATCACAATAAATCAACATAAATCTCACAATTAGGAAATCAAACCATCACCTTGCCCTAGTTCATCGACTAAGGCTTCCTCCTACGGTATACATCTTATGTAAAACCTAGGATACAAGTACAGTCATCTCGCTTCGGTGCACAAAAGCCTATGCATGAATTCTACTGTCAATTACCATTATACTACGCAGTGAATAAAAGATTTACAACTACTCAATTAATAAACCTAGCCTGCCTGGGCGCCAAGCATTCGTAGAAGGATTGTATTTCGAATTCTGGTTTTCGGATGTCGGGATGGTGGATTTGACTGGAAATCTGTGATCTATCGACCTCCTTATGGTAGAAATCTCTTTCTCCTTCCTTCCCAAGCTTAGAGCAGCTTTTTGAGGGTTTCTAGGGTTATCCTTGCCTTTTTTTGGTGTTTTAGGAAAAAGGAGAAAATCAGACTTCGCGTTATTTATATTTTGTCTCACCCATCCCGCTCTAGTGCCAACTTATCCCGCTAAAGCGCTGCCACCCTAGCGGCGTATGGCCCGCTCTGGCAGGCTGGGTGGTCCAGTTTTCCTTCGCTTTCTAATTAACGACGGTTCAGGTCGTTACAATAGATACCAATCTACCCTTTGTTCATCCCCAAACGACTAGCGAAGGGATAAACCTGCGCCCCTTTGGAGTACTTCTAGACTAACGAATCGTCCCGTTACGAAGCCACAAAGAATGGTGACTTTTCAGATTGAAACACAAAAGGTTCTATAATAAAATGATTGTTTAGGGAAATGACACAACGCACGGAAAATAATTACGTCCAAATTTACACAACATGACCCCACCAGAGCGGCAGCCTTCCTGCTGAGGTGGGGTCGCTATGGCGAGAAATCTCCCGTTGTAGCGGGAGATCGGAAATAGTAAAGGGGGGGAGGAGAATGGTTTCCCCATTTCCTCCCATTCTTATTCAAAAAAAAAAACTCAAAATCCTCTCAAACACTTCACTCTGACCATCAATTTCAAGGTAATGTTCTTGTTCCTTACGCTCTTTACTTCAATACTTACTTAACTACGATTGCATGACAACTAACTGATTGAATTTAAATGGTTTTTGGGTAGTTATTCAAAAATGAACTTAGGTTGCTAGTTGATTGACAAATGGTAGGATGGACACTTCCCTCACATCCCCAATGTCTCCATAATGTCCTGGGCGTAAGGATTTCGTAAACATACAATCGAATCGGTGCCAAAATGGGTAAGGGAAGCTGAATAGTGCCTTAGTGTAAACTCGAATTTGGGCACTATTTAGGGGTTATTTTGTTAATACAATTGCATATTTAGGTCCTAAGGTACTTAATAAATTCTGATCTGCTGAAATTTTGTTGAAACCGAGAATTTTGGGACGAAAAGGAGCCATAATTGCGCCAGGAGTTCATCCCAGATGAATCGCTATAGCGGACTCTATCATCCCATTGTGGCGGGATTTGGGCCGCTGTGGCGAGACTTGGGAAACAGTAGTATGTTTCCCTTTAAGGCAAGAAAATTTATTTTTTCCCTTACACTAGATATTGTCTAATCCCATCTAATTCTAATGTATATACCCTCCTAATTTTTGCAGGACTTCTTTAAATTGCTGGTGTTAACGAGGATAATCTACCCTTCATTCGGTTTCCCGATGCTGCCAATCGGTAAAGGTATCACGACTACCGGAAAAACAAATTTTTCTGCGAGAGAGGTTTTATTTTAAAAGGTTTAGAGGGGAAAGCGCCCGCCTTTTATACCCGTCTCATGGAGTTTGGCTGGCCCCAATTGACAGAGGCTCCCCCTGATGCGCGTTCCACTTTGGTGAGGGAGTTCTATGATATTCTCCCTATCATTCACTAGGATGACCCTCATCCTATCATCCATATCCAGGGAGTTGACATCCCCCTAAATGCTTCCTACATAAATGATGTGCTCAAGGTGTCGGATGTTCCCAACACCGAGTACCAGGCCAAGCTGAGGGATATTGATTTTGGGCTGGCTGAAGGACACACTCATTGAGCCTGCGCGTCAGGACCAAGTCTATTTGGCCACTACGGAGGGCATAACTAGTGCTAAATGGTCACTGGATGCTAAGAGATAGTTGCACTTGGTTACTAGAAGGATCCGCCCGTCGGGCAACAGAACCGACGTGACATTTCCTCGGGCTTTAGTGGTGGCGTGCGCTATATAGGGTATTGAGCTGAACGTGGGCGCGCAGATCATTTTTGAGTGGAAGGTGTTCTATAGGGGCAACAAGAAGGCGTTCTTCGTGCCGGGGCTGGTGACTACATTGTGCAAGAGGGCAGGAGTGCCACTCTTGGAAACAGACGAGGTACTTCCTATGGATCCCCCCTTTCACCCTCTTTTAGTTAGGCAGGGTTCCACCTCTAGGAGCAAGAGGAGGAGAATGGACAGGGCCAGTAGCAATCAGGAGGATACGGAGGTGGATGATGAGGAAGGTGAAGACGGTGCAGGCGACGGCACCCTTCCCACCCGATCCCAGCCCCGACTCTAGGTGGAGGAGGATTTAGCGGCTTTCTGAAGGAGATTGGGATGTTCCTTTGCTAGCACCACCCCAGTCCCACCCAACACTACTCTTGAGGTCGAGATGCTCCACCGCAAACTGCGCCAGGAGAAGAGAAAGGGTCTTGAGAGGGATCATCTGATGGTCCGGATATGGAAGGCCGTGAGGATCATCTTTACTTACGTTGCCCCCGGATAGGAGGTTCCTCGAGTCAAGAGAGAAGACTTCCATCACTTTACTTTCATGGACGAGGTAGTGACTGGCCTGGTACCCCCGGAGGACCTCAATTTTGATGACGACGCCTCACAGTCCCAGGGATCTTGATTTGTTTTTGCATCCCTCTTTGGCTTGTAATGAACAATATTTCATTCCCTTTCTGTTTTTCCTA
>JAJOOF010000309.1:0-63981 GCA_029582545.1 Solanum lignicaule | reverse complement strand
ATCGAGAAGTAATTTTGATGATTTTCGTAATAATATTGGATGTTTTTAATATTGATAGTGCATGTTATTTATTTTAGAAAATCAGGTTGCAACCAAAAATTAATTATCATATTTTTTTGTTGAAAAAATATGTTATAGTAGGGAATGGTTGTTGCAGCCTTAGTCGCCACTAAAAATCACTCATAAACTTTAGTGGCAATAATTTTGGAATTTTGTGGCGACTTTTATCACCGCTAAAGGTCTAGTTCTTCTGTAGTGAATCCAAGTTGGCAACACTTAGGTGGAGGGATTATTCCCATGTGGCTTGCCACACCACTACAAATTTGGATAGTTAACTCTTGAGGGTATTTGTGGTCTCTTGTGATAACGGCGGGGGTATTTTTTATCCCAAAATGCAATGGAGGGTATAAATGGTCTATTTCACATAGTTCAGGAGTATTTTTGACCCTTTTCCATTATTATAATAATGGTTGAAAGCTGAAAAAACTATTGCAACGTATGATATTAGGAAAGATGGAAATAACACCCAAGAATTTGAATAAGATTCATTAAGTCATTTAAATTTATCACCAAGAATTTGGATAGGCTTCATTAAGTCATTTAAATTTATTATTTTTTGAAAGATAATATATTAAAATATTATTGTTTTATATTTAATTTGATGTGTTAAATATAATTTCCATGTACTATAATGGCAAAATCAAAATCCAACTTTGAAGTTAAGAGTTTCTCACTATATATATATATATATATATATATATATATATAACACCCCGCTACTACAAAGAGTTAGAATTAGAAAAAAACCGTTTATGGAAATAATCAAATTTGAAAAGTTTGACAAAGTTAAGCTAAGTATGAGTTTTGGGTCAACTTCAAACAACTATAAATCCTAGTTCAGGATGAGTTAGGTATTCTACAAGATAACGTAGGAAAGATCTTTGAATTATCTTTCCAAAGCCACCGAGTTTGCTCAATTTCGAGTTTGTATGAGGGAGATACACCCAATTAAAGTTGGGCTATCTAGATAAGGAAAGTCAAAACCGAATTTTATAAGGGTATTATGGTCTTTTCACTACCCAATTATTTAAATTCGTTTTTGGTAATTAAGTTGGGGTCTCAACTGATAGGATTCAGTTTACGCTTCACAAAAATAAGTTAGGGTTTTGAGAGAAGAGAAAAGAAGAGGAGAAGAAGCTTAGAATCGTCGAGTTCTTGAAGATTTGCTTGAGGATTTCGCCAAGGGTTGATCCCTACGAGATATGTAAGATCACATAGTGTTGGGTTAGTTCACCCACACGCCAATCATGATTTTATTCAGCGAAATTATGTTCTTGAAAGTATAGAAATTAAGTTCTTGATGGATTTGTTTGAAGTTTCTATTAGGTTCTTGATTGTTGAAGTTGTTGAGAAGTTCTTGATTTAAATTCATGAAATTAGATGTCATTTTGAGTAGATTCTTGCATATTTTGGTTATGTAGTCGAATCTAAGTGTTTGGAGAAAGAACCAACTGAATCTAGAGGGTTTAGAGTTGAAAAACGAGCAAGAAAAATCGGAGAATTCTGGGAAAAGGGGTGGGGCTCCGCGCCAGCCATAGCCCCCCACAAAGTGTTCTATGGTGTGGGCTCTGGGGCACCGTGCCAGCCAGTGCGCCCCATCCCCAGTTTTGAAGTTTTACCTCTGGTGCCCCGCGCCAGGGACGCCAGGTCTTCTACCCTTTTCCACTTCTATCCGTACGAGTTCCCTTGAAACGTACCTATGTTTTCTAGTTGATTTCTACACTCTAAGGTTCGTCTAAACAACATGAGATCATGAGCCTTGAATCCATAATTCAATTCAAGGAATGTTAAGAGTCAAGTTAAGAGAAGTTCATAGATTTTTCCAAAAGTCTTTTACAAATGTTTTAACTTTGTTTTAAGACTTGAGTTTTGAGTTGAGTAAAGAGTAAAGATTGAAGTTCATTTCTTCAAAAGAGTATATCAGGACTATGTATTTCCAAAGAGTAAATGTTTTCACATTTAAGCAAGAAAGGAAACTTTGATTTCCAACAAAGCCTTTGAGCTAGTTTTTCAGTAAAGAGTAGATGCTTTCACAATTCAGCAAGAGAGGAAACTTTGATTTCCAAGAGAGCCTTTGAGCTAAGTTTTGAGCAATTATCTCAAACCACAGAAAGAAGTTATGGTTTTAAACATAAGAGCTAGTATTATATTTTGGGAGTAGTATTGAGCACTGATATGGGGGAGAGTTCAGACAACTTCCAGCCCCCATAAACCATATAGCTATCATGGGTAGAAAAGGGTCATACTATTTAGATGATTCCTTAGTGCTTTTTAGCATACACTAGTGGATCCACTTATTAGTCAGGTTCTATACCCTCGGCAAGGTATAGGACGGCCTTGGCAGCGTGAGGCAAAATGTTGTATCATCACAATAGCTTATAAGTGATGGTTGTCGGTTAGAGAAACTCCCATAGAAATATTTTGTATTCTTATATACACAGAAGTAATTTGTATCTTATATACATTTTAGAGTTTATATTGTATCTTTGCATACATACAGAGTTACTATTGTATTTCTAAATACACAGAGTTGTTATCCATGTTTTAAAAAACTTTTCTCTATACTGCATTCATATTATTGCTTTATATTGAAATGAGTTAAGTTGAGCCTAGGTATGTTCTTTCTTCCTTTCAAGCTTATGTCTTGTTTTACTATTCCCCTTGTATGCTCATACATTCAATGTACTGACGCCATTTGGCCTGCATCATTCTTATGATGCAAATACAGGTAACCATGATCAGCATCCATCGCTTCGTTGATCCAGTTGAGCATTCAGAGTTGTTGGTGAGCCTCCTTGCTTCCGGAGGATCCCATTTTTCATTACTTTATCATTTTAGTTCATTAGGATGTCGTGGGTATTGTCCCGACGTCCATCTTAGTTGTTATAGGTTTCATAGACAGTTAGTTGATGTTAGTTCTTGAGTCTTTCCATTTATGTTTTGATGTTTGAGACTTGAGTGCCATTTTTGGCTAGTGAATGTTTAATTATACATTCTAAGTTATCTATTCAGATTTCAGTTTACTTTTTAAAGTATTTTTTATCATGAGTAAGTCTTCCGCTGAGAAGTAAGCCAGGCCAAGGGTTCGTTTGGGGCCAACAATGGTTCTCGAGTGTTAGTCCCTCCTAGGGTGTAGGCTCAGGGTGTGACAATATATATATATATAAGAGAATCTTTAGCCCACTATGTGGTGCCCTAAGAAAGCAGAACCCTCTTTATTCTATTTATTTTTTTTGCATTTTATTTGCTTAAAAAAAATTCAAAGGTCATGTCTCTTAAATTGACACTTTTTAACCTCCCTCTATTAATTGTACCTATTCCTTTTCCTTCTTACTGTAAAACTCCTCCTACTGCCCCCACATCTTTCTCCTTTTTCTTTCTTTGTCCCACTCGTCAAAGGTAAAATTCTTATCCCCATCTTCAATTCTGTCACGATCCAAAAATGAACGCGATGACACTCGTCTATTCCCATCAAGACAAGTCAGCCTCAATCCAACAATAATGAAAGAAATGCGAAAGTAAAACAGGAATAACATAAGAACGAAAAACTTATTCATTTTAAAATAACCCCAAAATCTGATTGTCACGTGTACAAGCCACTAATGTATAAGTGTGGAATATTAAAGGTAATTACAAGTCTCGATGTATTTGTATCTCAAGTAGAACAAAGCATAAACATAAAGGAAGAAGAGAGTTTGCTAGGATGAGAAACAACTACCTCTCAACGTATCCTCAGAAAGCCTCATATGTAACAAAAAGGAGAGAAATCACACGGATGCTGGCTCGGAATCTACACAAATGTAGAAGCAAGGAGTGAGTACCAACCAACATGGTACTCAACAAGCAACCTTATAAACAAGACAAAACTAGCTAAAATACATGTCACGCCCTGAGCCTACGCTTCGGATGTGGCCAGCACTCGAGAACCATTGTTGATCCCCAAGCGAACCCTTAGCACGATTGACTAATTAGCGGAAGACTAACTCAAACAGATTTGAGCTCCCCAAGCAAACCCTTGGAAGGCTTGAATACTTAGCGAAAGACTAACTCAAGAAGATTTAATCTTTAAAACAAAATTAAATTCAAAAGTCTCAAAAATTCTCAAAGCTCAAACTATTTCAAAATAGTACTGTAACACCCCGAAAAATTTGTGAGCTAAGATTTGAACCATTCTTCGTTGAGAGTAAGATTTAACAGAGGAATTTAAAATTTTCTTAAGCTTTAAGGTCGCTAGATGTAGCACCTTGAGTTTCAAAAAGAACTAAAGAGAATTCCTTCAAGTCATTTCTAGGTTATTTTAAGTTTGGTTCAACTTCAAATGACCATAACTTTGAACACAGGATGAGTTAGGAGACCCATAAGATATCAAATGAAAGGTCTTGGAATCCTCTTTTCAACGCCACCAAGTTTGCTAATTTTTGAGCTTGTATGAGGGAGATATGACCGTTTGAAGTCTGACTGTCCAATTAAGAAAAGTTACCCAAAAATATGAGGGGTATTTTGGTCTTTCCTTACCCCATCAGCTTAAGACGACTTCTAGTAATATTTAGGGGTCTAAAATGATTTGATTCAGTTTTACAAACCGTAATTACGCTTAGGGTTTTAGAAGAGAGTTCAAGAAGAGAAAAGAGGGAAGTTTCAAGCGTTCGTTCAAGAAATTCAAGATTTCGCCAAGAACGTAGTTCTTTGAGGTATGTAAGCTTCCATAGTGTTGGGTTTGTTCACCCACACGGCAATCATGACTTTCTTTTATGAATTTCATTCATGAGATTTAGTATATTGATAATCTTGTTGAGTTCTTGAGGTTTGTGCTTCATTTTTTATAATGAAGTTCTTGTTGAGTTCTTGAGGTGAGAGTTGCGAATGAGTGTTGTTCTTGGTGGGTTTTTGGTGTAGAATTCACTGTAATTAGGTTGGGTTTAAGGATCCAAAATATTTTGGAGGAAATCATTCGAGTTTAGACGAGGTAGGGCTGGAAAAATTGAAGAAAAGTTCATCGAATTTGTCTGGAACGTGGCTGGGGAGGCGCGCCCCTGTTTCACCTGAGGGGCTGGCACACTGCGCCTACAGTACACCTCAGTCAACTAAGGGCTGGAGTGGTGCGCCACTGCTGCGCCAGGGACGTCAGGTATTTTCCTCCTCTATTCTTCGTTCCATATTCGATCTTTCAAAACATGTCTTCGCTCTCTTAGTAATTTTTACTATCCAACCTATATTCAATCATCAAGAAATCCTATTTATCAAGTGATGATCCTTGAATTCATAATTCAAATTCAAGAAAGAGTCAAGAGTAGAGTTTAAGAAAGTCTATGAGTTAAATTGTGAATCCTTTGAGATCAACTATCGATTTGAGTAAAGTTTGAGAAGGTCCCTTTGAATCTTTTCGAGGAGTCTTCTACAATAACTTTTAAATTATTTCAAGACTCAAGTAAGTGAGTATGAGGAGGGAGATAATGTATTCATGAGTCAACATTATCATTGAGATCATTGAGTCAAGTCGTTCATGTCCATAATTCCGCGTGAACTCCATAACTTGATTTTCTTTGAGAGGAGTAGTATCTTCAAGTTCTAAGTCTTGAGTATTGAGTTCCTAATTATTTTTGGATTATATTCCTAATCATAGGACTACTACATGTTAACCATGAAGGTCCTTGAGTTGAGAAGTTCATCCCATAATTCCTCATGAACCCTATGAGTCGAGCAGTCTTGAGATGAGAGTATCATTGAGTCCTTGAGTTGAGTAGTTCATGCCCATAAATTCCGCATGAATCCTTCGAGTCGAGTATTCTTGAGATGAGTAGTATCATTGACTTCTTGAGTCCTGGAGTTGTTGAGTTCCAAGTATTGAGTTCTATGCATGGTTATTGAAAACCTTGAATTGAGTTGTTCACGTTCATAATTCGGCATGAACCCTATTTTAAGAAGGTTTTTTACAAATTAATTTAAAACTTATTTTAAAGACTTGAGCACTGAGTTGAGGAAGAGTAGAGCTGAGTTCATATTCTTTCAAATGAATATATGGGAACTAAGTACTCCCAAGAGTAAATGTTTTTACATTTAAAAGAGGAGAAAACTGAGATTTCCAAAAGAGTTTTGAGCAGTTTGAGTACCATCTCTTTTAAGAGAAAGATTTTTAAGTAATAATCTCAAAACACAGAAAGAGTTATGTTTTTAAACATAATGAGCTAAGTTATATTTTGGGAGTAATATTGAGCTCCGATATAGAGGAGAGTTCTCACAACTCACTTCCCCCATAAACCATGTAGCCAACGTGGGTAGAAAGGGTCATACTTTTTAGATGATTCGTTATTGCTTTTTAGCATAAACTAGTGGATCCACTTAGTGAGTAGGTTCTATATCCTGGCAAAGTATATGTCAGTTCTAGCAATGTAGGCTAGACGTTGTATCATCACATAGCTCATACTGATGGTTGTCGGTTAGAGAATCTCCCACATAGTTACTTTGTATTTTTATATACAAAAAAAGTTATTATTGTATTTTCATATGATTGAGTTATTATTGTATTTTTGGATACAACTGAGTTATTATCTATTGTTTTAAAAGCTTTCCAAATATTGCATCTTTTATTGTTTTTGAGTATATTAAGTTTGAGTTGAGTATCTTGAGTCAGAATTGAGTACCTTATTGTTGAGTTGAGCCCTATTTCTTTGAGTTAAGTTGAATTATATTTCTTTGAGTTGAGTATCTTATTTTTGAGTTGAGCCCTATTTCTCTGAGTTGAGGGGAACTATGTTTCATTGAGTTGAGTTGACAAGAGGTAAGTATGTTTATTTTCCAGTTCAAGCTTATGTTTATGCTTTAGAATTCCTCTTACATGCTCATACATTCATTGTGCTGACGCCATTTGGCTTGAATCGTTTTATGATGCAGATACAAGTATTCAGGGTCATCAACAGAAACTCCGTTGATGCCACTTGCAGTTCCAATCAGCTTTGGTGAGCCTTCTTATATGCCGGAGGACTTCACCTTTACCTTACAGTTAGTAGTTTTGAGATGTCGTGGGTTTTGTCCCGGTATTCTTCTGTAGTAGTAGAGGCCTCATAGATAGACAAAGTTGAGTAGTTTCAGTATTTATCTTCTTTGAGTTGTTTTTACAAACTCTGAGTTCATCTATTGAGTTACTGAATTTATTTCAGTTTTAAGCTTTGTATGCTTGAGTTAGTCTTCCGCTTATAGTCAGCCAGGATGAAGGTTCACTTGGGGACCAACAATGGTTCTCGAATGCCGGCCACGTCCAGGGTGTAGACTCGGGTCTTGCCAAGTATAATCAAAATTGTCTGAAAACAGTTTGAAAATAACAATAGTTTGCCAAAATAGTTCAAAGAAAATACTGAAAGAAACTCAATTCTTGTAGACATGTGATTTTTGATCGAACATAAGATTTTACACAATTTTTTAGCATTATTTTGGTAGTTTTATTTATTTATTTATTTTAAATTTTTTAAAAAAGATCTAAAAATCACAACAAATTATATGGTCTCTTTATGTTTAAAATTTTAATAAATAAACTTGTGAATTTAATGTATTTGTTAGTTGTATTTTTATTTTAATTAATCCTTCAACTTTTACCTAGTCTAAAAATAATATTATATATTATGAAAAGAAGAGAAAAAGAGTCCTAAAAAAAATCAAATTACCTCGCCCTTTAGCCTAATTACCCTCAAATTCCGATAACTTATTCCTCCTAAAAATCCTCTTCCCATTTATTTATTTTTGTGTTTCACGTAAATACTCCCCCACCCCCCCTCCTACACACACACACGTTTTTTTTCACTTTTTAAATTTTTTTTTATTTCTTTTCTTTTCTACTTTTCTCCCCCTAGAAACTCTCAACCAAATACCTTTAATCTTCAATTAAATCCCATTCCCCACTCCCTCACGTTCTCTTTAATTAGTATCAACTAACACCCAAAACCTTATTATAAAAACACACGTATAGTATAGGAAAAGGCAAAAAAAAAACACATGCAAAGAGAAAAAAAGAGATCAGCGCATGAGTAGAAAAAAATCAATTGAGCAGGAAGTTGGGATTGAAATCTTGTTTATGACTGCTAGTTTGGTTATTAGCTTTGAAGTTTCGTTTCTCTAGTTATTATTTTTATTTTTATGTTTTATATTAGTCAAGTTTATTTGGTCATGAATCATTCGAGATGAAGTTATGGTTGTTATTGATATTATGTTGCCATTTGTATATTAATGTCATGTTGAAATAATGTGTTGAGTTTCCTATTTGTATTTGACTTTGAATTCACTTATTTATTTAGTCATTGTTTTATGTTATTTTTTCATGATTATGATTATAATTTGTAGATAGAAATTATAATGATCTATATTGGGATGTAAATATTCTTTAGGGATTTGGACTAATTTCGACATTAATATGATAAAAAAGAATGACATGTTTATGGTGAGCAATAGGTTATTCAAAATATTATGGTGTAAGCCTTTTTATATGATTCATGTCATACACATTATTTTGTGAGATATATGTTAACTTCAAATTTTTTACTGACAATTTCTAAAGAGTTTTTAAAAGCTTGTTTTCTATGAATAATTTGTTGAAGGAAACAAATAGGATGCTGAATATTTAATCCACATAGGTGCTAAATCGTATCTTATTTTCATGTTAATTGGTGTTTATTTAATGGTGTTAGAATCAAGCTATTCGTGTAATTAAATAGGTGATTTTCTCTACATTGGAGAGAATATCCTATAATATCACTACAACAAAAACAACTTTTAGCGGCAAAAAATATTGACAATAATAAAGAATACTAAAGTCTTTACCGCATTAGTTAAGTGCCATTAGAACCAATATTGCTAAAGGCGTTAGGTACATATACAAAGAGTGCTAATTGCCGCTAAAAATATATATTTAGCGGCAATTAAGCTATTACTGTTAATTAATTACTGCTAATGATCACTTTTAATGTAGTGTATTTGTCTTACTTTATAGATTGGTATGTCAATAAAGTGTTAAGTTAAGCCCAAAACTTTTGATTAAAAATGTTACGTAGAAACTAATGGAGTTATGTTTTGATAGTCATAGAATTGTCTTTGGCCTAAGTCTAAAATTTATAGCTTTTAAATTGATTAATGCATCTTTAATAAAGGATAAGAAGGATATTTGAATTAGCCCAAAAAGTAATAAATAAACATCTCTCTAACATCACACAAGTATTAAAATAAATTCTTTACAAAAGAGTAATAAATAACAATAAGGTTTCAGTAAAGAATGTGTTTTCAGTAAAGAATGTGATGCAATTGAGAGAAGAAAGTAGGTATGCTTCATAGTAATTATACCTCAAAAATTGAGAATGTAGTTATGCATCCGATTTGAGATTAATAAATTTCAACAATAAAATATATGAGCAAACTGTAGCATATAATCGTATATCCAAAAATATTTTAAAGTAAGTATAAGTTAATAAAAGCGACTATCACGAAAGATATGACCTTAGTTGGCTTAGGCTTGTACACCCCTTCCCACTCTAACCTTTCCCTACCCGGGATCTCTAGAGTTACCGACTTAGCATTACAAGTAAGCACAACATAATAGAGGCACAACCAAGTCATGCCTAAGATTATATCAAAGTCAGTCATATCCAGAATGACAAAATTAGCCCAAGTCTGAAAACTCATAAACAGGACAGGACAAGTACGATATACCTGAGTGACTATGACTGACTCTCTAACAGGGGTAGAAACATGGATGGGGGGCATCAAGCACATCACAAACCGCATCAAATCCAAAGGCAAACTGAACTGACACATATGAATTAGTACAACCCAGATCAAACAAAATAGTAGCCATTCGGTCACAAACAAGAATAGTACCTCTGATCACTGCATCATACATCTCAGCCTCGATCTTGCCCAGAAAGGCATAAAACTGAGCCTTGTCATCTTGACGGGCAACCACCTTGCCTGGCGGCATTGCTCCCCTACCTGCATTACCATTTCCCTGGCCTTCACGTCCTCGTTGATTTCCTTCTCATGTGACTAGTGTAACATCTCGCAACTAGAAAGAACTAGAAAGAAGTTTAAAATCTGGAAATAGTCATTTTTGGAAAGTATAAGGAAATCTGGAAAAATTTTAAGCAAGTTAAAGTGAGTTTTTGGTCAACTACAAACAAACATAACTCCTAGATCAGGATGAGTTAGGTGTAGTTCCACATATGGTTGGAAAGCTCTTGGAATGATCTTTCCAATGCCGCCGAGTTTGCGCGATTCTGAGTTCGTATGAGTAAGTTATTCCCTTTGGAAGTTGGGCTGTTGGATTAAGGAAAGTCTAATCCGGGTTTTGGAAGGGTAAATTAGTCTTTTCCTTACCTAATTATTCTAATTCCTTTTTAGGAATTAATTGGGGTAAAACAAGTCTTTATTCAGTTTAGAAAAATTAGAATTTACGCTAGGGCTTGGAAATGAGAAGAAAGAAGAGAAAAGAGGAGAGAAATCAAGAAATCGCCAAGAAGGTTCAAGCTTTGTGAGTGAAATTCGTCGGGGGTGATCCCTACAAGGTATGTGAGATCACATTGTGTTGGGTTAGTTCAACCACACGCCAAACTTGTTTCAATTCAGCAAAATTGGAGTTGTTTGAATGTTAAGAAAGTGAAGTTCTTGAAGAACATTGTTGAATTCTTGTTGGTTGACTGTTGAATGCCTAGTGTTGATTTGATTCGTGTTTCCGGGTTTTTTTCAAGTTAAATCTATTGGGTATTGAGGGTACAAATGATACTAAGTGTTTGGGAAAAGAACCATGGAAGTTTAGAGATGAAAAACGAAGGAGAAAAGTCGGAATTTTCTGGGGAAAAGGGTGGGGCGTCGCGCCAGCCAACGCGTCCCAAAGGGGTCTCTGAATGTTCACCCTTGGGGTGCCGCGCCAGCCAGCGTGCCCCAGACTGGTCTCTGAATATTGAGGGCTGGCACCCCGCGCCTCTCAGAGCGCCAGGGACGCCAGTTCTCCCCATTCGTTCCCCACCTTTTAGTACTTGTTCCTTAGCAATGTACGTATGTTTTCTAGTTGATTCCAACACTCTAAGATACATCTAAACACCATGAAATCATCCATAAACATGAGATCATGAACCTTGAATCCATAATCCAATTCAAGAAAAGTTGAGATGAAAGTCATAGAAGCTAAGAGTCAAAGTCTAGAAGTTAAGAAGCAAGACAAAGCAAAGTTTCTTAAAGTTTTCAAGAGTCTTTAACAAACGTTTTAACTTCGTTTTAAGGCTCAAGTTTCAAGTTAAGTTAAGAGTTGAGTTCATTTCTCAAAAAGCTATAAGGGAACTAACTATTCCCAAAGAGTTTATAAATGTTTTCACATTTGAGCAAAAAAAAAGGGAACATCGATTCCAAGAGAGCTTTTTAAGCTAAGTTTTGAGTAATTATCTCAAACCAAAGAAAGAAGATTGTTTTTTTAAAACATATGAGCTAAGTATATTTTTGGGAGTAGTATTGAGAACCGATATGGGGATGCGGGTTCATATTAACTCAAGTCTCCATAAACCATGTAGCCATCATGGGTAGTAAAGGATTATACTTTTTAGATGACTCCTTAAAATGCTTTTAGCATAGACTAGTGGACCAACTAAGTTAAGCGTTCTATATGATGGCAAAGTATAAGACAGTTCTGGCAGCGTGGGCAAGACGATGTATCACCACTTAGGCTCATTGTGGTGGTTGTCGGTTAGAGAATCTCCCACAGAAACTATATTACTTTATTATATTAGTAAAGTTGAGTTTGTTACTGCATTTCCTTTAACGAACTAAGTTGCTTTTACTATTTTATAAAGCTTTTTCATATATTGCATGTGTTTATTGCTTTATTCTGAGTTAAGTTATTCATAAGTTGAGAATATCCAAGGTAAGTGTTTCTTTTAGAATCTTTTCAAGCCTTTGTATTTGTTTAGTATTCCAACTCGCATACTTGTACATTTAATGTACTGATGCCAGTTGGCCTGCATCATCTTATGATGCAGACATAGGTAACCAGGATCAGCATCCAGCGCCTCATTGATCTAGCTTGAGCACTCAGAGTCTGTGGTGAGCCTCCTTGCATTCGGAGGACTTCTTTATTTGCTTTCTAGTCTTTCAGATGTTAGGATGATCGGGGGTCCTGTCCCAACATCCCTCTTTGTTTTAGAGGCTTCATAGACAGTCAGTTATTAGTTCTTTAGTCTTCTCATTTTATCTTATGTTAAGACTTGGGTTGCCATTTTGGCCAAGTTGAATGTTTAATTCTTCTAACATTCTAAGTTATATTATTAGGCTATTTGAGTAAGTTCAATTGATCATGTAATCATGCTTAGAGTCTTCCGCTGAGTAAAGTAAGCCAGGCCAAGGGTTCGCTTGGGGCCAGCAATGGTTCTCGAGTGCCAGTTTTGCCTAGGGTGTAGACTCCGGGCGTGACAAACTTGGTATCAGAGCCTAGAGTTCAAGATTCATAGGGAGTTTATGAAGCCGTGTCTGTAGAATCTTATTTATCTGTGTAAAGCACGCCACATCTATAATTAGAAGGCTACAACATTTAGGAACTATCTCCCCTCTTTCATATTCATTTCGTGCGATAGAGTTAATCTCTATAAAAGTTTCTTTCTAATTCGTGCTTGCGCGTGTTTCAGATAATCATGCCTCCATGAAGAGCAGTCAGAGGTCGTCCAACTAGGAGGAATGTTGAGGGACAAGAGTTACCCAATGCACCTGAAATGCAACCTCAAGGAAAAGTCACTAATTTTGAGTTCAGAGAGGCTATAAGAATGCTCAGTCAAGTTGTGACTAACCAAGCTGGGCAGTAGAGAGGAGCTCGACAAGAAGAGGCTGACACTTCAAGGATTCATGAGTTCTTGAGGATGAACCCTCCAAGTTTCACGGGTTTGAGCACTACTGAGGATCTAGAGAACTTCATTGAGGAGCTGAAGAAGGTATTTGATGTGATGCATGTGATAGATACTGAGCGAGTTGAACTAGCTGCATATCAACTGAAGAATGTTGCTAGAACTTGGTTCGACCAGTGGAAAGGGGGCAGAGCTGAGGATGCACCACATGCGAGTTAGGCCTGTTTTGAGGAAGCTTTCTTGGGGCGTTTCTTTCCTCGAGAATTGAAAGAGGCCAAGGTATGTGAGTTTCTCACACTTAAGCAGGAATTTTTGAGTGTTCATGAGTATGGGTTGAAGTCCACCCAACTATCCCGTTATGCTTCGGAGATGGTTGCGGACATGAGGAGTAGAATGAGCATGTTTGTTGTTGGGCTGTCTCGTCTATCGAGTAAGGAAGGTAGGGCTGCAATGCTTATCGGGGACATGGACATATCAAGGTTGATGGTTTATGTGCAGAAGGTTGAGGAAGAGAAGCTGAGGGACATGGAAGAGTTCAAAAATAAGAAAGCTAAGATAGAAAAATGAGTCCGGGCAGCAGAAAGGTAATGGGAACCGTTCGTCCTTTCAGAAAAAGCAAAAGGGACATGCTCCATCATCTGCTAGTGTACATGCACCCAGAAACAGAGGTGAGTATAATGGTCAGAATTCGCAGAACTTCAGAGCTAGACCTACACAGTCTCAAGGTAGTGTGGCACAAGGAGGTAATTGGGCTCCTGCATGTGCTAAGTGTGGTAGAACCCATCTAGGTAAGTGTCGTGAGGGCCAGACAGGTTGCTTCAAGTGTGGACAAGAGGGTCACTTCTTGAAAGAGTTCCCAAAGAACATGCAAGGTAGTGGAAATCATGTTAATAAGGCCCAATCTTCATCAGTTGCTCCCTCAGACAGGATTGCACCTAGAGGAGCTACTTCGGGTACTGGCTCGTCTCTTAGCTCTCAAGAACGAAAGTTTGCAAAAAATAACAAATTTGGGGTTATTCCCTAATTTAAGTCGCTATTGTCCCGCCACAGCGAGACCCAACCCGCCACAGTGGCCCTGCCCTGGCGGAACTAACCCCGCTCTGGTCGCTTGCACAGAGACAGAAAGTCAGAATTTGAGTTCCAAACTCCCATTTCACAACACACCTTCAAACCTTGACGTTCTAAAACTACCTCGTCATGCTAAGATCAGTTTTGGGAGTTCTACTCGCCCGAATTCAATTTTATAAAGTTGTACGGGATCCTTAACGTCTTAGGTATCTACTCATGTGATCAAATTCATAATTAGATCCCCCATTCATTACCATATTTCCCTATACCGCACCTGACTCAGATTTCATCCAAATCTGGACTAGGCTAGAAATATCCAAGTCACTACTTAAAAGTTTTCTGGCCCCAATTCGTTTCCCATTGGATTTTCTATAACGACGGGAACAGATCATTACAGTGACCGTGCTAAAATCACGAGATTCGAGGGGTGCCTAATACCTTCCCCTCGGTCAATAGAGTTTCTATCACTTGGTGTAAATTTTGTCCTCTTGCTTATTTGATTCTATTATGTGCTTAAATCTATATTATATTTCTATCACATAGCTATAAATTAGTTAAAATAAATAAATAATAGGCCTTATTTGTCAATTTGTAACCCCATACATAATTCTCAAGATTCGGCCGGGCCCATATTTATGTACCTCGAGGGGTGATTAACACCTTCCTCTCGAGGTAACTTGAAGCCTTACCCGAATTACTGGTTTTTGTCACTCCCCGAGCCTAAACCCTGGACATAATTGGCACTCGAAAACCATTGCTAATTCCCAAGCGGACCCTTGGACTAGCTCCTTACTCAGCGAAAGACTTTCTTAATCAAAATTATAACTCATGATGCAAAAATAATTTTAATAACTTAATTTAAAATCAACTTCAATAATCATTTAAAAATAATTTAACACGTATTAGTTAAATACCTCATGGACTCAAAACATTACAACAAGGAAATAATGATAGACTCCTCGACCTTTAAACAATCTATGAAGCCTCTACTATTACAGAAGGATTATTGGGACAAGAGTCACAACATCCTAACAAACTGAAAGTAAAAATGGAACCCTCCGGAAGCAAGGAGGCTCACCATAGCTAACTGGAATTGCAAGTAATATCAATGAAGCTTCTATTGATGACCCTGAATACATGTATCTGCATCATAAAAGATGTAGGCCAAATGGCGTTAGTACATGGAATGTACGAGCATGTAAGGGGAATTCTAAAGCATAAACATAAGCTTGAACTGATGGAAACGAAACATACTTACCTCTTCTCAACTCACTTAACTAAATGAAATAGGGCTAAACTCAACAATAAGGTACTCAACTCAGTGAAACATAGTTCAACTTAACTTAAAGAAATAAGGCTCAATTCAATATTAAGATACTTAACTTATTGAAATAGGGCTCAACTCAACAATAGGGTACTCAACTCAAGATACTCAAGGATAAAGCAACAATAAAAGATGCAATATATGGAAAGCTGTAAAATAATAGATAGCAACTCAATTGTATGTAAAAATACAATAATAACTCATTTGTATGTATAAATACAATAATAACTCATTTGTATGTATAAATACAATAATAACTCTTATTTGGGAGATTCTCTAACCATCAACCATTATTATGAGTTATGTGATGATATATCCTCTTGCCCACACTGCCAGAACTGTCATATACCTTGCCGGGGTATAGAACACCTCAACTAAGTGGATCCACTAAACCATGCTTAAAAATAAATAAGAAATCATCTAAAAAGTATGACCCTTTCTACCCACGTTGGCTACATGGTTTATGAGGACTTTGAGTTATCTAAACTCATCCCGATATCGGTTCTCAATACTTTGAGTGGCTCTTTAGCTCTCCTAAAGTTCCAGCGTGCCAGCTCTTGTGAAGAACTAACTTGGCGATAGAAATGGGTAGTTGGCGAATCGCCGAACGACACCGCGATGGCAACCTTGATCGCCTAAAGTCACAGAACCCTGAAGACAAATGGCCAAGCCTACCCACTGATATTTAGCTATTCATTAGTAGTTTCAATTACCCGTATAGTGAAATTTGCCTATAATCGATCACATCCCAAGAACTTCTCTCTAGATTGTTATTTCTTTCGTGTTAGATTGTGTTGTAGCTGATAATTGAAAATCCAAACCCCCCCCATCTGATATTCGTTGTCATCCCCTTAGACTTGTTTACATGTTTTTTCCATAAATTCTATTCTTATAACCGAATAGACAACTTTATAACTTCATAACTGAATTTAAACACGTACCGCTCCCTATGGGTTCAACCCCAACTCTTTGTTGGGTTTTATACTAGCTAACGATCATTTACACCTAGAATCGAATGAGGTGTACTTGAAACGTTAATCAAAATGGCGCCGCTACCGGGGAGTAGTGTTGTTTAGAATTCTATTATTGAAGTTGAAGTGTGATCTTTTTTGTTGTAGTTGTCACACCCCTTTTCGCGCACGGCGGCGGAAGGATTTGTCCAATTTAAGTGACGTTATTGATTTAGGGATTATTTATATTTTTCAGAGTCGCCACTTGGAATTGAGTTATGGTATTCCAAGTCACCTTTTTGTTTAATCCCTAATCAAAAGGAAATGACTCTTTATTTGGTCTGCGAACTAAAAATTCGGGTAAGGAATTCTATTGATCGAGGGGAAGGTATTAGGCATCCCTCGAGTTCCATGGTTCTAGCACGGTCGTTTTTTATTAACTTATACCTATTTTAAGTATATTTTGAATATATTTTATAGGCTAGAATTTGCTCGCATTTTTTATTTGTTGAACTTTTATTTGGTCTCGACCTAGATACGTAACCGTATTCTTGGTCTTCACATTTAGAGACATAACTGTCTTCTTTTATCACACTTAATAATCTTATCCCTTTTTTTTTATAAGTCTCTACTTTAAATCAATGAAAGTTAATTATATTATTGGACAAGGTGCGTCACCGCATCCTCGAATTTATTTTAATGTTTCAAAAAACTATGTGTAACCACATTTTTAATTGAAACAAATATTTTTTAATGTACCTAAATGTTTGTTTTAACATTAGAAAATATTTATTTCTTATAAAGAAAAAGAAAATAAAGTAAAATACTAAACTTCTAGAATAAAATTTTGGATCATTTCCATATCTTTTATTATTATTATTATTCTTAAAGTTGATGTCAAAACTAAGCATACACGTTCTCATACAACAAAACTATACCGAATTGTTAAAAATAAATCTCATTTTTTTATTGAAAAAATAAAACAACAATAACTGTTTTACTTATTTTTAGCCTAACAATTCCTACTTTATCAATATTATCTAAATGAAGACAAGAATAATGCCATGACCTTTCATTTTTAAGAGGTCACAACTTAACAAATAAAAAATAAATAAAGAGAAAATAATCATCGATTAAAGCTACATTCATTCATTGAACAAAATATAACACTTGATTCATTCTTCATTTCAATCAAATTGTGAATAAAATAAAAAATAAGAAAACTAGTCATAAAATTACATCAAATTCCATAAAAAAAATTAAAAAGATATGGTAAAATTAATTACCGCAAAATCTTGACCGAAGCTCGATTAGAACACCACAAGTTTTTTGTAGGTTGTTTGTGATGGTAAATGTATTGTGTTTAAATGCATGTAGTAATGATAAAAGAAGAAAATATGTGAATGTATTGATAAATTTTTAAAAGCAAAGTAAAATAAAATGGAGTCTTTCTTCCTATTCTTTTTCTCGTAACTTTTTCTGTGTGCAGCATGTGTGTGTTGTGCAGATTTTTGATTGCTTTCTTTTTCTCTCCTCGTCTGTCTCTGTGTTATTCCTAGGATATAGTAGTAGTAGTATGTATATAGGTAGTGTTTTGGTGTAGGTGGGTGAGGAAGAGTGGGGTTAATGGGTGTTGTGGAGTGTTGTGAGTGGTTGGGGTAGTGGAGGAAAATGGGTAGTGTAGGATATTTATTTTTTATAATTAAATATGTAAAATATAAAAAACATAAAAATCTTAACTAACTATTTTAAATTACTGAAAAGAGAATTATAAGAACAGCTAAATAGCTAATCAAAAAATATAATTAAGAAACACTAGCTTATTTATTAAATCTAAATTAAAATAAAAAACATATTTTTTGTAACTTTTCATTTTTATTTTTTTTAACAATTAAAAATAAAACTTACCTTAAAAAGTGATTCTACTTTTGTTGTTTTCAAATATTTTAAAATAAACTTAATAAAATAAGATAAAAGTTAAAATATTTAATTTAGATTTATAAAAATATTTAAGCTCTAAAAATGGTGTAAAATTTTAGGTTCGGTCAAAAATTCCGTGTCTACAGTAGTTGAATTGACTTACTTTGGTTTGTGCTTGTGTTGTTTGTGTTGAACAAAGGAAGAGATGAGCGTGAACGGGAGTAATGGTAGCCAAGTGGGCCACCAAGATGATGTTAAAATCAGAATAATGTGAATGACCCAATTCAATTGGGTGGTGTGGGTACAATACGTCTACCCCCTGTTGAGGGTAATGTTGTCTTCCATGTTACAAGGACGATGCTACAGCTCCTCCAAATGAAGGGATTATATGTAGGGATGGCTCACGAAGACCCCCATGAGCATATTCGGAACTTCGTGGATGGTTGTGGTCCGTTCTCATTCAAGAACATATCACAAGAGTCAGTCCGTCTTAGGTTGTTTCCATTCTCTTTGATGGGTGAAGCTACCAAATGGTTGGTTGAATTACCAAGGGGCTCCATCACCTCTTGGGATGAACTTACCACAACATTCTCTGTAAGATTCTTCCCCTATCGAAGATGATAACTCTCAAGGATAGCATCTAAGGTTTCAAATGCTTGGAAGGTGAACCAATCCACGAGATGTGACTGAGATTTAAGAAGTTGGTACTTCAATGTCTGACTCACAGACTGCCACTTCTATAGGAGTCTTAACTCAGTGAACAAAGGAGTTGCTGATCAATTTGTTCCCGGAGGTATAATCCAACAACCCTATGAAGTAGCATCTCAAATCCTTGATGGCATGACCAAGATAAATAAAGCATGGTACACTTGTGAGAACCAAGTGTCTGCTCTCACTTTAGGATGACAAAAGAGCAGATCGAGAAGGATCAAGAGAGAGACCAATACATGGCCAAAATAATGACCTAGCTTGATATCTTGGCAAAAAATGTGATGGGTAGTGGTTTAAAAAGTGTAAATGTTGTGGGTGTTAGTGGAGGAAACCCCGAAGAAGCACAATTCAAAGAACTGTATAATGAGAAAGTTAACTTCCTAGCTAATCAATGAGGAGGATTTCGTCCGAACTATCCAAGGCCGGGTGGAGATACGGGTTGTAATAGAGATAATCGATGGAGAGATAGTGATAGGGAATGGCATGATCATAATACTACTTAGAAGGAAAGGGATGGTGACAAGGAAAGATACGTCCCATCTCATGAACGCCAAAAGCATTAGGATCAAAGAGCTGACCCGGAGAACTTCCGTATGGAAGACATGTTTGCACACATTCTTAACAAAGTTGAAGGGTCGGACAAAGTGTTAAAAGAGATGAAGGAGGATGCCTCAACTCTCAATAAGACGGTGACTTCTAACTCAGTCTCTATTAAGCAGCTGGAGACACAAATGGGTCAAATCTCGACTCATTTGAATCAGAGGCCAAAAGGAGGTTTCCCTAGTGACACAATGGAAAACCCCAAAAATGAAGCTTGAATGTGTATTTCCATCGTGCAACGACGTTAAATAAGGCATTTCTTGGGAGGCAACCCAAGTTTTTGATGCTTTAGTTTGGCTTTTGAATAACGGGTGTTAATTTTACAGGTTGAAAAGTGAAAAGTGTTGGGAAATGGGCAATTAGGCGAGCCAAAAGTTCAGTCAGTGACGAGCCCAACTTGGACCACCATTGGAACCACCCAACTTGATGGGAAGTGTAAAACTCGGTGAACTAATTGCTCAGTCGGTGACTCATCGAACAGGTCGGCGAGCCCGACTTTATCCTTCGTTTGAACCCCCAAATTGTTGGGAGTTCTGTAAAACTCGGTCAGCCAAAATACCACTCGGTGCACCACCGAGTGGTTCGGTGGGCATGACTTACTTCACCGAATGGAGCGCGAATTGAAAGGTTTTAAAGGCCAAACGGTTTAAAATTTCAAAAGCCTTTCACTTTCTTACCTTTTGGACTCCCGTATCCTCTCACCCGATATTAGTTCTTAAATATTTTTGTTTTTACTCTTGTATCGTTTGGAATCTTTGCTCAGGGAAGGATTTCAGATTTTACTTTGCCGCCTAGCTTTACAAATCTCATTTCGGCATAAAAGGTTGGTTTTTTGAACCCTAAACTCTATATGTGGTTGAACTCGAATGCAAGTGGTAATTTGTTGTTGAATATTGTTGGTTAATCATCATATGTGTGTTTGTTTGCCCAATTGCCTAATTTTCAATGAATTCTTGCCTAATTTTCAATGAATTCTTGCCTAATCAATTGTAAATGGTTGATTCTTGCGTCTTTGCTTGTTAAGATCGAGTCGTAATTGTTGGGTTGTGTTAAAAATGTGTTTGGTCTAGCAGGGTGAAGTCTGAGTAACCCCAGATTGTGTCAAATGTCGTATGTTGCCCAATGATAGAGTGATTAACATCATTCTTAAGGGCAAAAGACATCAAATGGCCAATTTTGGCCAAATCGGGGGAAGTCTGAGTAGCCTGAGGGCATGGGTAGTATGGGTATTGCTTCAATTACATAGTGTTGGTGTTTAATTTTGATTTCGGGGGCTTCGGGCTAGAATTTGAAGTAAGGGGTAAAAACTGGCACGTTGGGCCATTTGGCAAGCTAAGTCGGGCTCGCCGACCGGTTCGGCAATTCGCCAAACACCCCTTAGATCATCCTTAATTTCTCTAAATATTGAGTTTGTGTTCTGTAACTTTCGGCGATATGCCTAATCTCGCCGAGTTCACTCACCAAAAGTGCTTATTGATCGCCTTTCTGCTCCCCTAATTCCTTAAAATGCACTGTAACTTTTGGTGAGCTATTTTTAATTCACCGATTGGTGTTGGTGATCCACCGAATGTCCCTGGACATTGTCGACTGGCTTTGAATTTTTGATATTTTTGTTTTGGAACTGTTAGTGAGTCTTTCTGCAACATATTTTCTGCACTTGTGATGGAACTTTTTCTATGTTATTTGCAGAAATGGCTAGACCCAAAAAGTCCAGAAGAGACATGCCTCCCTGAAATCAGGCACGAGGAGTCATGATAGATGCGGAGGCAACTGCTTCTAAGGCTAAGGCCAAGAAACTACCTCCAAATAGAGGTAAGGGCAAGGGAAAAACGCATATGGTTGAGACACAGGAGGCTATATCCGATAGTGAGGGAATCTACAAGACTCACCTCACCTCGTCAGAAAACGAGGAGGATTCTAAAAGGCTTCCATCTCTGAGCCTGAGGATGACCAACTATTACAGGCCTAGAGAGCAGAGCTTCGCTCCAAGTAGATGAATGATCCGTCTAGGATCCCGGTGCTTCAGACTCCTCCTCCTCCAGCTGCAGCTCTAGCACAAACTGTGGTCCCGATGCCACCAGTACAGGGTCCTCCTCCCCGATCTCTCAACAGACTAAAGGTCGAGGGATTGATGACCATATTAGAGGAGAAGAGATTGTCCACAGATGGTGTGGTGGACAAACATCCAACAGTGTGGGATACTCTCAAGTTCCACATATTCGAGGTCTTAACCAAGCCCCATGGCCTATATATTCATACTTGGGTCTGGGAGTTTTACTCAGCTTACGATTACTTGGTGCCTTAGGGGAAGAAGAAGGCTAGTGCCTTCAAGCCGGTGGACTTTGTGTAGTCCGAGGAAATAAGGTTAAATGTAGAAGTGATGATATAAATGTTGTGTTTGAGCATGCTACTGACTTCATGCATGACTACCAAAGTATGATCACGACACAGACTTTAAATGAGCTAAAAGGTTGTCTAGCCCCCCTCTCTCCGACATCACCCTGAGGTGGATTGAGGCTAGAGCGCCAATAGAGAAGAAATATCTTAATGTGGCAGCTCCGTACTAGTTCGGGTTCATCAGCATCACTATCATGTCATCCCAGAATGAGTCTATCATTTGCCACCTAAAGGTGGCCTTCCTTGGGTCCATCATTGCTAGAAAGAGGCTCAATTTGGGTTTGATTATTGAGCAGGAGATGTCCATGAGGGCCAAGCAGCATCAGACGTCTCTCCCATTTATGGTATTGGTTACTAAGTCGTATCGATGGGCACGAGTTCCATGTTATGATAAAAGGGATGTCGAGGTTACACCCACCTCCTCTACTGATATTTGGCGTATAGAGATCGAGTGCACACAAGACGAGGGTGACAGGAGGAGGGCAACCCCAATGGACCCATCCCCAGAAGTTGATATTGATATGATACCTGCAGAGGCAAGCATGCCTACTCCGGTAACTAGGCCTTCAGGTACTTCTAGCTCCACTCCTTTTGATACTCCTGCCACTTGTGCTGCACCCCCTTCCCTTAGATCTTCTGTTGCTGCTGCTTTTGCTCGACGACTTTCTATCACCCAGGTGATGTTGTTTAAAATGGGGCAGTTGGACCAATTCGTCGATGTGCGTGCCTCCCGGTTAGAGGTCGATATTCCTAGGATGATTGAGAGGTTCATTATTGCTGCTTTAACACACCTCAGAGAGGAGATTGATAGCCATAAGTTGGACCTAAATGCCTTGATGGTGAAATTGAGAGAGTGTGAGAAGGGCCAGGGAGCCACTGATATTGTGACGGCTTTGAAGGCTGTCATTACTTAGTTGAGGAAGGATATGGACCAGCTGAAGTCCACTGATATGTCCCTGATCTTTGGCACTATAGAGATCTCAGATGGCCCAAGCACCGATGTTCCAGCTTATTCTAATGTGCCTTCGGATACCACCAGAGATGAGGTTAGAGCTGATAAGGCTACTGAAGAGTTCGAAGCTAAAATTGATGAGGAGCAACTTAGTGTTCGTGAGGAGGCTTTATATAAGGACCTGGCTGACTTAGAGGGTTCTATGTTCGAGATTGCGCGACAGGCGTCGCTTCAGGATACTTCAATCGTGGGCTCCAACGGAGCCAAGGATGCTGAGACATCGGGCACTGATGCCCAGACAGATGGAGTGAGTGATATGCAGACTTCACCCAGGCCAGGCCTGGCAGGATGATTATTTTTACCTCTATCTCTGTTATCTTATTGAGTGTTGTGTTTTAGTTGCATTTGAGGACAACTGCATTTTTTTGTTGGTGGGGTGAGGTATTTCACACCTACCCCTTTTGTGGGCTGTTTTGTGAATATTGTGTTTTTGTGATGTGAATATTGGAGCTTATATATATATCTTGGTTATTGAATTGTGGTTTTTTGATAAATTGTGTTGTGGTCCATTGTTTTGATAGAAAATGGTTTTTGAACTAAATTTTGAAAAATTTCCACCTCTTGTGTGTGTGATTGTGATTGTTCTTGTGCAAATTTGAGTGTTGGTTACGGTCAATACCGATGACTTGAATAGTGCTCTTAATTGAACTAAATGAATGTGCGGCTACGATGAGGCAAACTAAGTTACATAGGCAATATGTGAACTTTTAGCATCCCGGTGTGACTAGCCGGTTGTCGAATGAATCTCTTTTGATGAACATTGCACACTAGCTAGAAAGTGTGAAGTCTTGTTTGATAATAGTATCAATGCCTTGTGTGGTGAGGCTACCTTGAACATTGTTTTTTATGACACCTAGAATTTGCCCCGTTGGTCCGATTGATTGAGTGAAGCAAGCAATTGAAATGATCTTAGGCAAAAAATTTGATGAGTGAGCCAATTGGACAATATACCTTTTTGTGGCCAACCTTGTGAGATGTGTGAACCTTGCTTGACACCTTTTGAGCCTATCCTTTTCTTGGAAGAAACTTTAGCAACTTTGATCTCTTTATCCCATCACCCATAACCTTCATGAAGTAGTGGTTTGTTTGAATAGCCAACTTAGGCCAAAAGCCTAAGTTGGGGGTGTGGTGAAAAAGAAGGAAACTCAAGAAGTGTGACGATTCCCCCTTTGATGGATTGTTTTGAAAAAGATGGAACCCCTTCATATAAAAATAAAAAATAAAAAAAGAAAAGAAGAAAGAAAAGAAACAGATTGAAAGAGAGAAAAAGTTGTGAAATAAAGTGTGTGCAAAGAATGAAGAATAATGGGGTATCCGGTGATTATGTTGAGTTGAATAATGGGGTGGAGTTTGAACATGTTTGAATGTGAAAGAGTGATTTTCAGGCCATAATTCATGAAGGTAGAACTAAGCCTATATGACCATCTCTTTACACTCAGCCCTGTTACAAGCCTTAAAAAGACCTTTTTGATCTTTAGTGAGCTGAAACGAATGTTGATTGGAAAATAAGGGCAAGCCTATGGGTGGAGTCATGCATCTGTTCATCTTTGTGAGTATGAGAGTTGTATTTGATTCTGGGAACTACAATTTTTGAGAAATTTTGTGTGATTATGGATTCATCTTTGTCGTGAGGGCATTTGAGTACCTTTGTTGAGCTTGAACTTACATTTGAACCAAGCATTATGAGCTTGAGTACACTTGATAATGGTGAGTCACAATTTGAATCTTTGAGTGTACAATTGAGCATTATATGTGTAGTTTGAACCTTGTGTGTGCAATTATGTGGAATTTTGTGCAACACTGTTTGTAGACATCCTTGTTGAACTGATTGATCTTGAGTTTTACTTGAGGACAAGCAAAAGTTTAGGTTGAGGGTGTTGATGAGTCTCAGATTTTGACTCATTTAGGGCTTTGTTTTAATAGATTTAGTATCCTCAAATGCCTAATTTATGCTCTAAACTGATGTTAAAGTGTTGATTTGTAGATTTTTAAGGCTAAGGAGAAAGGCAAAGACACTACCAGGCAAAAAGGAACAAACAAGTTGAAGAAGTGAAGAAAAGTGATCCTAGTGATTACCAAGACCACTCGGTGAACTGCCGAGTCGCTCTTTAGCTCTCCTAAAGTTCCAGCGTGCCAGCTCTTGTGAAGAACCAACTTGGCCACATAAATGGGCAGTCGGCGGATCGCCAAACGACTCCGCGATGGAAACCTTGATCGCCTAAAGTCACAGAACCCTGAAGACAAATGGCCAATGAAAATTGGCGATGGATTAGAGCAAAGGGTGGATCGCTGAACCACTCGGCGAGGCCTGACTTATTCTGCCAAATGGATTTTCAGGCTAAATTTTGGGCAACTATAAATTGAAATTTTAAATGAAATTTGAGGATCTCTCTCCCATTTATTGCATTTCCCATTCTAGAGTTAGAGTTTTTCTCTTACTCTTTGAGTTCTTAGTGTAGACTTTGAGGATTTCTAAGCTAAATTGTGAGGATTTGGAATTGGGTTTTTGAATTTAACCATTTTGGAATATTGTAAAGGCTTGGAGACTATTACCCAGCTAATGGTCCATCGAGTTGGTAATTGTTTTTACTTTTTTATGATGTTTAGCTAAAACCCCAATTCTTGGGAGGTAATCATGTAATTATGGGATGAATTAGCTTATGGGTATTGATTATTACTGATTTAAATGTTTAATTGAAGTGGGTTCAATTGATTTGTGTTTTAAACTAAGAATTATAGTTGCAAATGCAATTCGAGCTTAGAATTCTAGGCTTGGTTGAAAAAGAAGTTTTAGAATCAAATCTTTCAATTGATGATTGTAGTTATCAGGTTGATATTGGTTTAGCTCGAAAGAGTAAATCCTAATCTCGATTCTACCTATCTAGCTCGAGAGAGTAGATGAATTAAGGTGTGGGCGGTTCTTATTTGCTAAGCTTGTTGATGTTCGAAAGAAATCACCTGAATCGAGATAGTTGTTCGAGAGAAAACTATTTCACTTATAGCCTAGCCTACCCACTGATATTTAGCTATTTATTAGTAGTTTCAATTACCCGTATAGTGAAATTTGCCTATAATCGATCACATCCCAAGAACTCCTCTCTAGATTGTTATTTTCTTCGTGTTTGATTGTGTTGTAGCTGATAATTGACAATCCAAACCCCCCCTCATCTGACATTCGTTGTCATTCATTTACATGTTTTTTTGATAAATTCTATTCCTATAATCGAATAGACCACTTTATAATTTCATAACTGAATTTAGACACGTACTGCTCCCTGTGGGTTCGACCTCAACTCTTTGTTGGGTTTTACACTAGTTAACGATCATTTACACCTAGAATCGGATGAGGTGTACTTAAAACGTTAATCATATTGAACTGATGGAAAAGAAATATACTTACCTCTTCTCAACTCACTCAATTCAATTCAACTCAACTCAATGAAATAGGGCTCAACTCAACAATAAGGTACTCATAATTCAACATAACTCAAAGAAATAGGGCTCAACTCAATAATAAGATACTCAATTCAGTGAAATAGGGCTCAACTCAACAATAGGGTACTCAATTCAATATACTCAAGGATAAAGCAACAATAAAAGATGTAATATATGGAAAGCTGTAAAACAATAGATAGCAACTCAATTTTATGTAAAAATACAATAAAAACTCATTTGTATATAAAAATACAATAATACCTCTTATTTGAGAGATTTTCTAACCGACAACCATCACTATGAGCTATGTGATGATACAACGTCTCGCCCACGCTACCAGAACTGTCTTAAACCTTGTTAGGGTACAGAAATCCTCAACTAAGTGGGTACACTAATCTATGCTTAAAAATTAATAAGGAATCATCTAAAAATTATGACCCTTTCTACCCATGTTGACTACATGGTTTTGAGGACTTTGAGTTATCTGAACTCGTCCCCATATCGGTGCTTAATACTAGTTCCAAAATATAACTTAGCTCATATGTTTAAACACATGTCCTCATCCTCAACTTTGAAATTATTACTCAAAAGATTTCTCTGAAAGGAGATGGTACTCAAAAACTCCTCATGAACTCCTTTGAAAATCAGTGCTTCCTCTCATTTTAAATGTAAAAATATTTACTCTTGGGAATAATTAGTTCTCATATATTCATTTTGAAAAAATAAAATTCAACTCTCCTCATCCTCATACTCAAATATTCAAGTCTTAAAACAAATTATATATAATTGTAAAAGACTTCTCAAAATAGGGTTCATGCCGAATTATGGACGTGAATGACTCAATTCAAGGTTTTCAATAACCATATATAGAACCTAATACTCGAAACTCAAAAACTCCATAACTCAAGGACTCAATGATACTACTAATCTCAAGACTGCTCGACTCATAGGGTTCATGCAGAATTATGGGCATGAACAACTCAACTCAAGGACCTTCATGAGTAACATGTAGTAGTCTCATAATTAGGAATATAATCTCAAAAGGATTAGGAACTCAATACTCAAGAACTAAGAACTTGAAGATATTATTCCTCTCAAAGATACTCAAATTGTAGAGTTCATGCAGAATTTATGGGCATGAACGACTCAACTCAAGGGTCTAAGTAATAATATAGAACTCATATATGTCACACCCAAAATCCCATTAGTAATTTCACTTATCTTACCTTGCAAGGGCTTGGGTTTATCCAAGAACCCTAGGAAACTTGTGGCTGTTGCTATGCTTTGAAAGAGAGAGGAGAAGCTTAGAGAGAAATCTAATTTTTATCTATTCTTAAAAGTGAGGAAATGGCTAGCAACTTGGGGATTATAAAGGTCTTATTTTTCCCCACCTCTTAAATTTTAGTATCAGCCACTAATTTGTCAAATTGGTCCAAGTAGGTGATGCATCTGCTTGGAATTATATATACACAGAATGGGCCCTTTATGTACTCATCTTGGGCTGCAATCTTTCCCCTTTCTAATATTAAGCCATGGGCCAGAATTATACCCTTAATTTGGGCCTTAGTCTTTATTGGGCTCAAGTAGTTGGACTTGGATAGATTGGTGTGAGGCATCATCTCCATTCCCTTTTCCTTTTTATTTAATTTGGGCCTCAAGTGAGCCCACTAATGCATGAACTAATCTTCCCCGTCTACCTAGGCCATTTGAGCTAAGCAAGTAGGTGACACCTGCTAGCTTTATAAAGTCCAACAAGCACCTCAATTTTTTTATTCATTTTCCGAGCGTAATCTCCTTAGTTCAACTCAAAACTTATATACACTTGATCACCTTAACTTTTAGACTTACATATAGCCCTTCGATCCAGAATTTAAATACTTCTAAAATTTGACGTTCACTCGATCGTGCAATATTGCAACGTACGGGAGTTACCCTTATAGCTTCTTTATTGTCACCATTCATCTAGGAAATCAAGTTCATTACTTATACCACCAAGCTAAATCAAGTTTCATATGTGTAGGACTTGTACACGTAAAATACGGGGTGTTACAATATGTACGACTCTTCTCATCCTAATACTTATTTCCTTAGAACTTAGCTCAAATCAATACTTGATCTCAAATGATTCATAATTTAACTCAAAGACTTTCTTGAACTCTACTCCTAACTCTTCCTTGAATTTGAATTATGAATTCAAGGATCATGATTTGATATATAGGATTTCTCGATGATTAGATGTAGTTTGGATAATAAAAATCAGGAAGAAAGCGAAGACATGTTTTGTAAGAACGAATACGGAACAAAGAATGGAGGCGCAAAAGACCTAACGTCCCTGGCACAGCAGTGGCGCGCCAAACCAGCCCTCAGTTGACTGAGGCTGGTTTGGGGCGCACTGCAGGCGCAGAGCGCCAGCCTCTCAGGCGCAATTGGGGCGCGCTGCCCCAGCCATGTTCTAGAAAAATCTGACGAATTTTCTCTTAAATTTTCCAGCCCTACCTTGACTAAACTCGATTGATTTCCTCCAAATTCTTGTAGATTCATATACTAAACTCACTTAGGTCAAACTCCAATCAAAACCTACCAAAACAATCTCTCATTCACAAGATCCTCACCTCAAAAACTCAACAAGACCTCATTAACAAGGAATGAAGCTAAAACCTCAAGAACTCTTCAAGAACTTAAATCATTCAACCTCAAGAACGAAATTTTGGAAGAAAAATCATATGATTGGCGTGTGAGTGAACGAACCCAACACTATGAGAGCTTACATACCTCTTAAGGATAAGATCCTTGGCTAAATCCTTCGAAGAGTCGCGAAAATTTTGAATGCTCTTCCTTTTCTCCTCTTTTCCTCTTCTTGAACTCCTCTCAAAACCCTAAGCGTAATTTAGGAATAACTAAAACTGATTCCAATCAGTTTAGACCCCTAAAAGGTTAACAAAACCAATCTAGGCTAGTGAGTCTAATAAATTTGTTTGCAAAATGTACGTAATATGGCTTAAAGCCTGTTTGTCATTGGTGTTGGGAGGTCAGAAACACTTTTGAAAAAAAAACACTTTTATTAAAAAATTAAGTGTTTGACAAATAAGTAAAAGTGTTTTTAAATGTAAGTAGAAGCAGTTATTTTTTGCGGTTGGGAAGAAACTAAAAATTTCTTTTTTTTTTTAATAAAGTAGAGGCAAAAACAAAATGTAACGACCGGGTTCCGTCGTTATAGAAAAGCCAACGGGGAAAAATTTTTGGTTGGAAAACTTTTTCGTAGTAACTTGAAATTTCCCAACCTAGTCCAGATTTGGATGAAATTGGAGTCATTAAGGTGTAGGGAAATCTGGTAACAACCGGGTGACTTATTTATAATTTTGATTACATGAGTAGTTAGATAAGCCGTTAAGGAACCCATACAACTTTACGAAATTGAATTAAGGTGAGTAGAACTCCGGAATCGATCTTAGCGTGAACGGTATTTTCTAAGCATCGTTGGTTAATTTCCACCATTCTTGAGGCTAAAGGTAAGCTTTTCACTCCCCGAATACATTTTTCGATCCATAGAACGTAATAGAATGGGTAATTATCGATGGGGAAGGGTTTTGATCTAGATTCTATGGTGGAAACAACCCTATTTTGGGTGCTTGGGATCATGGGTATGATCTAGGGTTCATAGAATTGTTAGCAATTTGGGTAATTAGTGATTGTTTATTGATTCTTGTATTGTATTGATTGTTTGTAGACCAAGAACAAGTGGAACTAATCCGAAAAGGGAAGGATCAAGTTTCTTAGGGTTTCAAGCTTGTTTCGAGGTAGGTGATGGTTGTGATTCTATGATTGTGTGATGTATGTTTGTCTTGCTTTATTATGATACATGTACGTATGCAGATGTTGCATTATTGATCAAACTTGTTGTAAATGAGGATGTATAATTGATGAATGTCATGAATTATGATTTGATTGTATGATTATGAGAATGTACTTGTGATTGTGATTGTGGCTTGTTGAATGGATCAGTTGCCACGTTCTGGCATAACTAACTTGGATCGGTTGCCACGTTTCGGCATAAATATGGGATCGGTTGCCACGTTTCGGCATAAATATGGGATCGGTTGCCACGTTTCGGCATAAACATTGGATCGGGTACCATGTTCCGGTATGCTAACTGTTTGGGTTTGGGTTCCATGAGAGGACCAATGACTTGTCATAATTGTTTATCTTGAGAAATGCAAAGTTGTTCGTTGTTCGTAAATGTTGATAATATTGTATATGTTCGATATATGCATGTGATTATATTGTTGTAATGGCTTATGTATGTTGTACTTAGTGGGATAGCCGCGTGATCGTACCAGTACACTGTGGTTGTGTACGGATACTGCACTTTCTCTTTCTTTGTTGACTACAGGGCATCTTCAAGTAGCTATTGGCAGACCTCGCTTAGAAGATCATTGATCGTTTGAATTCAAGGGTGAGCCAATTCTTCCGAGCTGCCATGGGTTCTCTTTCGTCTATGTCCACCATTTCGGACTTAGACTTTCTAGTTAGTTATTAGTTTATTAGTTTAGGGTTGTATCCCTTCTTATTTAGACTTGTTGAACTTTAGATGTTTTGGTACATTGACTTTCATGTTCTAGGTGTTACTTCCGCATTTGTTTAGTTGATAGACTTTTGTTTGGAGTTTATGGGAACTCCTTATTTCTTTTCTTAGTATTTAACTTGCTTCCGTAACTTAATGATTATTATGTGATAAGAGTTGGTTAATTAATTAGCATTAATGGTTCTCCCACCAGAGGGTTAGTGTGGGTGCCAATCACGATGATCTGGGTCGTGACACAAAAATTATGTTTCTCAAGACTAACATATCCTTTTCATATAGACATATTTACCACTATATTTCTTAATAATTAATTAACATATTTCATAAGTTTGGTTAAATTTCATTTTTTATTTTTATATAATAAATTTATAATTTATTTTACGTTTATAAAACATATAATTTTTTTTACGTCTACAATTTAGGACTATTTAGAGGAGATTTGAGCTAGTCGGTATTGAAAAAAAATTCAACTCGTGAGGAAGATGCATTGTAATGCATAAATATTAAATAATTGTGTTTGTGATTTAGTTATTATCATACATATATACAATCTTACACTATTTATAAAATTTTGATACATTACATATACATAGAGTCATTTAATTAATAATAATTTTGGTAAATGATACATTTACTTGAGAAGCCGTAGTAAATATTGCCCTAAAATTTGGAATATTACATGTATTTTTTCATAGCCATTGTAATAATTGATTTCTTCTATTGTAATATGTTGAACTCATCCATTATTACCCTGCAAGATGCACTAGGTTTTTTATTCTCCCCAGTCTCCATCTACTTCCACCTCGACTCCCGAAAATCAATCTATTGAGAGTTCTCCCAACGAGCAGAAGATAAATTGGGAATGTTCCTGATCTGCGAACAGATTTGAAGGAGGTTACCGCAACAACAAACCAACATGCTATATATTGTGCCAAAGGAAAGATGGTACATATACACGTTCCTCCAATTATTATTTTTATTTTTTTCACCCAGTGTTCAATATCCGCATTAAAGTTCAGTTAATTTGAATTTACGCCAAGTAGGACCTCACTTGGACGGTAGTGCTTCCTACTAAGAATTTTTTTATATGTTCTTCCAAACTATCTGACTTCTTACCCAAATCAAGTCGAAGAATTTTTTTAGGCTCTAGCACCAATTAACATTATTAATAAATTTCTAAAAGTGACATGTAAACCAATATAACATTGTATTAAAAAAGAAACTCCATAATGTTTCTCTTTTGTTTTTTAAGTTTTAAACTTTAGTAGTCTTTTAAAGGATTCCCTAATAATTAAATCATTTTTGTTGTTTTATGAGTAACTTCAAAGAAAAGCTATGTTAAGAGATTTTTCAGTACTTAAATTGTGGCAATTAATTAAGAAAGTATATCAAGTCTATTGGATATGCTTTGAATAAGAGATGTTAATTTGTTTTGTTGAGAATATTATTAAAAGAAGATTTGAATGATTATAATGCCTAAGAGGTTTGAAGTGTTTAATTTATAGAGCAGTATGTTTTCACCATCCTAGTTGAAGTAGAAAGTCAAAGGAAAAAGTTTAAAAAGAACACGAGAATTAAACTTGATTTTTCATAAACCATGTCAGATTAGGAAATTAAATCATACAATAATGAAAGCTCAAGTTAATTTGAAAACTATTCATAAACCGTATGTGAACTGTATAAGATTAGAAAAAAGGAAGTTTTTATTTTCCTTCTTTAGAACTAATTGATGAAAAGTTTAAAGGAAAATTATAGTAACAAAAGTTGACAAACCACCAATTTAATTTATGGACTAAAAAATTAAATTGTAGAGATTATGTTAAAGGTTGATGAAGAACAGGAAGAGTCCATGTTAAAGGATTCAAAATCTTATTTTTTATATATACACACCCCTTTTTTTTTCCCTTTCAGATAATGCCACATACACAAATTTCCCTATATTTTAATTAATAATACATATATGTGTTTATACTCTATTATTTTATTTTATGATTGGTATTATGATAGATTATTTCTATCTTGTTTGAGTATCTCAGTATTTATTTCTTAATTATTTTTAAAAAAATCCCTCGAAAGCTTTTTTTTTTGCAATTCGAATCTTGAATCAATATTCAATTTCATTTTCTTGTAACAGTGAGAGAGCAAGAGCTATTAATTTAGTGGTTAGATAAACTTTTAGCTAATAGATATTTTATTAATTTTTCTAGGATAATCAATAATTTGTTTGCTTATAAGTTCAATAGTTGAGCTCTATATATTTTATATAGATCACTAAGTTGTTTGTATAAATAACTTTAATTTCTTTCCAACATAATTTATAAATTAATCAAAATCAAAGAACAATTCTATAAAAATGAACAACAGAATATAGAACTAAATAAAATAAAATATGATATAGCTAACTAGACCGTTTTAATTCTAAAATAAAAATAGAAAAAAAATAAAAATAACCATAATGCTATAAAATCATTCAAAAGCCCAAGCATTCTCTTTACGGATCTCCTCTTCTTCCTCTGGAGTAAAATCATTCTTGCTATCAAATTCTTTACGTATTTCTTCTGGTTCTTTTCATTTAATCCTATCAACAACTTCTTGACACATCATATCCAATGTCTCCTTATCGTTAAGAAAATTAGCAGCTAAGATAAGAGCATGCAAAATCGAGTGGTGCACCTTCACAAAAGCCTTCTCAAACTCCATCAACATGTCTTTGGAGACGTCTTCCTCCGAATGTTTCTTCCAGTATTCGATCACTTTGGTCATTGTTTTGCTATCGACATTAGGCAGGGGAGTGACATTTGAAACACAATCGTCTTCACCATATTCTTGATAGTTTGTGACCTCACGGCTATCGCCTCGTCGAGTACAAATTCCTTACCATCGCAAGTCTTTAGAGTTAAGAACTTTGTTGACATGATGGTAAATATATTTGAATAAGAGATGTTAATTTGTTTTTGTTGAGAATATTATTGAAAGGATATTTGAATGATTATAATGTATAAGAAGTTTGAAGCTCTTAATTTATAGAGCATTAGGTTTTCACCATCCTAGTTGAAATAGGAAGTCAAAAACAGAAAAAAGAGTTCGATAGGAAAATCTATTTTTGCATAAACAATGTCAGATTAGGAAATTGTAAAAATTCTACTTAAATGTATGTTACTGCATAAAATTAGGAAAAGGAAGCCTTTTTTTTTCTTCCAAATCTCAAATAGGAGAAAAATTATTTAGTAATCATTATGTAAGGAGCCTTTTTCTTCTTCCACACATGTTTTTTTTTTCAAAAAGAGTTGTGTATGTCTCATGATATTTTTGTAGTGGCTGTGTAAACTTTTAGCTAAAATTGCTTATACTCCATATTATAAATAATAGTAATAATAATAACTTTAAAAAATCTATCAAGTTTTAAGGGTAAAAATAGGCCAAAAAAGTGTATTGAGGGATATTTTTAGTCAAATAAATGAATGAGGGAGGTATATTTAAACATTTTCAAATAGTCCAAGGTTATTTTTGGTGCTTTTCCGTATACTTTATTAATTTGACATACATATGTTGAGTGCTACTCCGTCTGTCAACTTTTAATTGTCGTGTTGCGCTTTTCGAAAGTTAATTCGACTAATTTTCAAAGTGAAATAAGATTACGTTAATTTGATATTTTAAACAAAAAATTTAAATATTCAAAAGCTACACGAAAAAGTATTATAAATTCCAATTTTTTGCATATAACTAATATAAGTAACAATTTTGATAGTAGGAAGAGAGATAGCAAGACAAATGAATTGTGTATTGCAATTGAGAAACGAAAATATCAAACAAAATCAAGGGAAAAGGTACAAGTACCCCTTAGACTATTACCAAAATTCCAGAGACATACTTTAACTAAACTAAGGTCCTATTACCCCCACCCCCACTGAACCCATTTTTTTTGTAATTTTGTACACCTTTTTGGCTTACGAGGCATCCAAATATCTCCCACGCGCTTGAACTGCGTGGAGTCACGGAGTGTGCCATATAAGCCAAAAGGTGTACAAAATTATATACAAAATGAGTTCAGGGGCGTAATAGGACCTTAGTTTAGTTAAGGTGTGTCTTTGAGATTTCGGTCATAGTCTAGGGGGTACTTATGCCTTATCCCACAAAATCAAAATCTGCAACTCTAGAAAAACCTGGTTTCAAAGTAATTGATGAAAAAATGGAAATCAAAATCAAGATGAAGCAAATAGAATAGAAAGAATAAAGAAGTTTGTAAAGTTCCGAACAAGTTTCTTAAAGGATAAATTAGTAAACTCAATTTTCTTAATTATGATTTTTTTAAAAGGCTTGTAAAGAGAAAAATCTAAAAGAATAGAAATACTGAGAGGAGAATCTAAATTTTAGGATTGTTTAGTGGAGATTTAAATCGGGTATCCATTGAAATTTGTCATTAAAATATTTTGAACCTCAAATTTAAAACTTGATTTGCCGTAAATGTGAATTAGTCATTTCTAATGAATATACAATATATAAAAGAATTGAAACATCAAAAGTTGCTCATATATATAAGTTAACAATAATATTTTTACAAGATTAGAAAAGAATAATAATTAAATATTTCAGCCTTCCGAAAAAAAAAGTATAACTGATTGAAATTTAAACATTTTAATTTAATAAAAATAAAAATTTGATTAATTTTTGTTATTATAGATATTTAAAATAATTTCTCTCTATAAAATAATTTTAATGTTAGAAGTACATTAATAGTTGTCCTTTCCTATAAGTTGACTCTAAAAACACTTTTTTTAAATGATTAGTTAAACGTAATTTGCTTATAAAAAACACTTTTCAAATGAATTAGTCAAACACCAATTGTTTTTTTTTTCATAGTCACTTCTCTGAAAAGCCATTTCAAAAAAGCGCTTTTAGAAAAAATGTGTTTTTAGGATCGATGCCAAACAGACTCTTAGATAATCAGGATAATGGTATAATTGAAAGTTACAAGAAAAGTTCAAAACTCACTATTTCTTTGATCATCTACTAGAAGATCAGTCATTTCTGATAGTTGTTAAATTCGTTATGTTTAACTACATTTCTAACAAAAGTAATCGAAAAACTAAAAATTAATTAATCTAGTATTCCCCTAGGCCCCTGGTTCCATATAGTTGTCCACATTATTAAAAATAGTTATCCTAAATTATTTATTAAGATAAATTGATTACATTTCCCCTACTTTACTCTGACAATTAATTCTTTTTGAAAGGGTAAGTAAGTTTGTAAAGTTTCAAGCATGTTTCTTGAAGGGTAAATTAATAAAACTAACTTTACTATTTATGATTTTTTCTTAAAAGACATGTAAAGAGAAAAGTCTAACATTTAATATGAGACGGAGGAAGTAACGTTTGTCATATTATTTTGTATGTATGTTAATTGTCCCCCAAACATGAACAATATAAGTGGAGAGACTATTCTAAATCTTATAATTTAGAGGTGAAACTTAAAAGTAATATTATTATCTTTCAACAAAAAAATTGTATTGCAACTCAAATTTAAACATTTTATATTTTAATTTAAATGATATGTTATTACTAGTCATAGTAAATTGGAATAATTAAATAGAAAGACCATTTGGTCAAATGTTCTAATTAAAAAAACCCAATTAACAGTTAATTACCTAGAATCTCTATTTGGTCCGTCAGTAATCAATAAAACGACCATTTGATCATTAACTAATTATGTTAATGTCTATTCAGATCTTCTATGGGCACTTGGGTAAGTTCACATAATAAAATTTGACATCGCCCCAATCTGAACAATTTCGAGTGAATAATGTATCTAAAAGAATAGAAATACCGAGAGGAGATCATGTAATCTAAATTTTAGGATTGTTTAGTGGAGATTTATATCGGATGTCCATTGAAATCTGTCATTAAAATGTTTCGAACCTCAAATTTAAAATTTGATCTGTTGCAAATGTGAGTTGGTCATTTCTAGTGAATATACAATATATTAAAAGAATTAAAACATCTAAAGTTGCTCCTATATATAATTTAGGACTATTTAGAGGAGATTTGAGTGAATAATGTATCTAAAAGGATAATATATTTTTTCAAATAATATAACTAGCTTTAATTTCTTTCCAACATAATTTATAAGTCAATAAATATCGAACAACATTTCTTCAAAAGGGAACATCATAAGATAGAACTAACATAAATAAAATAAAAATAAATATAGGATATAGTTAAATAAATAACAAAAATATTATAAAATCATTCAAAAGCCCAAGCATACTCTCTACGGAACTCCTCCTCTTCCTCTAGAGTATAATCATTCACGATGCCATATACTTCTCGTATTTCCTCTAGTGTTTTCCCTGTGATTCTACAAACAAATTCTTGAATTATTACCTTCTTCAACTGCTTATCATCAAGATATCTAGCAGCCAAGACAACACCCAATAATTCTGAGTGGCTCATCTTCAAGAAATCCTTATCAAAATTCTTTAATTGATCTTCCGTAACACCTTCCTCCCAACACTTCTTCCAATATTTAACCATTGTCGTTATTGTTTTGCCATCAATATTAAACAAGGGGATGACATTAGAAGTACAATCCACGTCTTGTACTATATTCTTGATGACTTCTGACCTCACAACTATAGCCTCATCGAGTTTGAATTCCTCACCATCGCTAGTCTTGAGAGTTATGAGTTTTTCTGAAGACATGACAAATAAAATGAAATGAGCTATGAATGAATGATTTCAATACATGAGACTCGCTTGGTCTTTTATAGTGTATTAGGTTTTAATTACTTTCCAAAGTGTAACGACCCGAATTGTCGTTATTTAGAAAAAGAAAAATTCGGAAAATAAAATTCTGGGCCATTGTCCCGCCAAAGTGGGCATGTTGCCGCTAGGGCGGCGGTGCCAAGGCAGGATAGGCGAGGCAGAACGTAAAACACCCTAGAAACCTCAGAAAAGCTGACCTAAGCTTGGGAAGAAGGGAGAGAGAGATTTATAGCGTGAAGATGTCGATGGATTGCAAATTTCCGGTCAAGATCATCGTCACGAATTCCAGAAACAAGAATCAAAGACCAAAACTCCGTGCAGTGGCTTGGCGCCCAGGTAGGCTAGGTTTAATGAATTGAGTTGTTTAAATCTATGCTCACTGCGTAATATATGTGAATCGATGGTAGGATTTATGCGTAGGACTTCGTGCACCGAATGATTATTGATTTAAACCTTAGAAAGAAGCCTTAGACGATGAATTAGGGCTGAGTATGGTCGAATTAGGGTTGCATAAGGTGAGTTGATGAATAATCCGTTGTGAAAGGGGGTGATTCCATGATATAGTGATGTGTGTTGTTCTTTTCATTATGATATGTGTGGGTATACGAATGTCGCATTGTTGATCACACTTGATGTAAATAAGGATATGTGAATGACGAACATCATGGGTCATGAATTGTTTTATATGATTATGAGGATATACTAGTGATTGTGATTGTGATATGTTGAATGGATCGGTTGCCACGCTCCGGCATAACTAACTTGGATCGGTTGCCACGTTCTGGCATAACTATGGGATCGGTTGCCACGTTTCGGCATAATTATGGGATCGGGTACCACGTTCCGGCATAATTATGGGATCGGGTACCATGTTCCGGTATGCTAACTATTTGGGTTTGGGTTCCATGAGAGGACCAATGATTTGCTTAATTGTGTAGGGCGAGGAATGTGAAAATTTATTGTTATTCCTCATGCGATAATTGATAATGTATATGTTTCGTATATGTATGTGATTATGTTGTTGTATTGACTTATATATGTTGCACTTAGAGGTATAGGTATGACAACTTATATTGTTGGTTCTTCATGATGAGCGATCCTGTTGGGGATAGTGGAAGGATAAAGTGTTCAAGGGGCAAGTAATGGATAGCAAGGGTTGTTCGGGTGTCGTAATGGCGAGAAATAGAGGTAGTGTATGTGATGAAATATGCTTAGGTGGATTTCCCCTTGGGGTAAAGAGATTGGGTTTATTGGTAAGGAAGTTGATGTAGTGAACTAGGTGACCATAGTTGAGCAGTGTGATGAGGAAGTAAGGGTGCAAAGTGAGTGGTTAGTTGGAATGCTTGTGGGTGATATTCGGGGACATCCGATAAAATTAGAACGGTTAGGCTATGATCAAGAACCTAGTGTAAATTAGAGGTATCTTAAGAGAGGGTAAAGGTGGAGAAGCGAGTGGTTTATGTTATGATCTTACTAGTTTGTTTTCTATGTTATGTGGTGGGCGTCGGGTTAACCGATGATCCCTACCAATACGTGTGTTTTGTACTGATACTACTCTTGCTATGTCTTTTGACATAGTCTGGATGCAGGCTGGTGATGTTTCATTAGGTGAAGACGAGGAAATTCTCCAGCAGCTTCTATTCTTCCTTCCTCATGGTGGGAGCTGTGTCTTTTGTTTATCTTGTCCAGATGTACTCTTAGTAGCTCTTGTACCTGTTTAGACTAGATCCTTGGGAATTGTTAAATTACTTTACAAAGTTTTAACCAAAAGTATGTCTAAGGATAAATCATATTATTATATTTATCTCTGTTTTGTTTTAACTTTCCGCATGTTTAACTATTGGGATATGAGGGTTCTCCTACTTAGGTGTTAGAGTGGATGCCCGCACGGCCCGGTGGGTTGGATCGTGACACAAAGTGGTAGGAATATGGAAAGCAAAAATATCACATAGACCTAAACTTATTACTTTTCCTTTTTGAAGTTTAATTAATTTGCTTTGCAAAATCTAGATTATTCTGATAATGATATAATTAAAAGTGACAAGAAAAGTTCTGAACTCATTGTTTCTTTAATCATTTACTTGAAGATCAGTCATTTCTGATAGTTGTTAAAATCACTCTGTTTGACTACATTTTTTATACAAGTAATCGAAAAACTAAAACAATAGAATGACTATTTGATCATTTACTGATTATGTCTATGTCTACTCAGATCTTCTTCCAGCAATTGGTTAAGTTTAAAGAAATAAAATTTGGCATCATCGCAACTATAAATTATTTTGAGTGAATAATATATCTAAAGAATAGAAATATTGAGAGGGGATAATGATATCTATATTTTAGGATAGTTTAGTGGAGATTTGAGTCAGATGTCCATCGAAATCATTCATTAAAACATTTTGAATCTCAAAATTTTAAATTTGATCTACCGCAAATGTAAATTAATCATTTCTAGTGAATATATAATATATTAAAAGAATTGAAACATTGAGATTTGTTCATATCTATAATTTAGGACTATTTAGAGGAGATTTGAGCTAGTCGGTATTGAAAAAAAAATTCAACTCGTGAGGAAGATGTGTTGTAATTTATAAATATTACACAAATATGTTTGTGATTATTTATACTTATACATCATACATATATACAATCTTAAACTATTTATAAAATATCGATACATTACATATAAATAGAGTCATTTAATTAATAAGAATTTTGTCAATGATACATTTACTTGAGAAGGCGTAGTAAATTTTGCCCTAAAATTTGGAATATTACTGGTATTTTTTTCATACAATTGTAACAATTGATTTATGCTATTGTAATATTTTAAGCTCTTCCACTATTACCTTGCAAGATGCACTATATATTGTGCAAAATGAAAGATGATACATATATACGTTCCTCCAATCATATTTTTTTTTAGTTTCTTCACTCAGTATTTATTATCCGCATTAAAGTTTAATTAATTTGAATTTGCGCCAAGTAGGACCTCACTCGGACTATAGCGCTTCCTACTAAAATTTTTTCTATACGGACTGTTTTTTAAAGCTCTAGCACCAATTAACATTATTAATAAATTTTTTAAAGTGACATGTAGATCAATATAACATTGTATTAAAAAAGAAACTCCATTATGTTTCTCTCTTGTTTTTTAAGTTTTAAACTTTAATAGTCTTTTAAAGATTTTTTTAATATTTAAAACATTTTTGTTGTTTTATGAGTAACTTTAAAAAAAAACTGTGTGAAGTGATTTTTCAGTATTTAAATTGTGGTAATTAATTGAGAAAATATATCAAGTCCATTGAATATGCCTTGAACGAAAATAACCCAAAATTATTAATAAATTAAATTTAGATATTTCATTTTGAAATATCAAATTCATCTTTCAACTATACGAATGAATCTAATTTTTCAAATTTAATATAAATAGATTTAATTTAATTTCAACATGATTCATAAATCAATAAAAACAAACAACAATTCTATAAAAAGGAACAACAGAAGATGGTTCGAATTCTGATTTAAAGCACATCACGGGATTGAGTTAAATACTCTCTTGTTGTAATATGTTTGTTTTATTATTTCTATCTTGTTTGATTATCTCATAATTTATTTCTTAATTATCTTAATTTTTTTTTTAGTATCTCAATATTTATTTCTTAATAATCATTTTTTTTTTAAATCGTCAAAAGCATTTTTTTGCATTTCGAATCTTGAATCAATTTTCAATTTAATTTTCTTGTAACAGTGAGAGAGCAAGAACTATTAATTTAATGGTTAGGTAAAATTATAGCTAATAAATATTTTATTGATTTTTCTAGCATAATCAATAATTTGTTTGCTTATAAGTTCAATAGTTAGACTCTATTTTCAATCACTAAGTTGTTTGTATAAATAGCTTTAATTTATTTTCAATATAATTTATAAATCAATCACAATCAAAGAACAATTCTAAAAAAATGAACAACATAATATATAATTAAATAAAATAAAATAAAATATGGGTAACTAGACCGTTTTAATTCTAAAATAAAAAATGAACAAAAAATAACAGTAATGTTATAAAATCATTCAAAAGCCCAACCATTCTCTTTACTGATCTCCTCTTCTTCCTCGGGAGTAAAATCATTCTTGATATCAAATTCTTTACGTATTTCTTCTGGTGTTTTTCCTTTAATCCTATCGGCAACTTCTTAACACATCATATCCAATATCTCCTTATAGTTAAGAAAATTAACAGCTAAGATAAGGGCATGCAAAATCGAGTGGTGCACCTTCACAAAAGCTTTTTCAAACTCCAACACTATGTCTTTGGAGACATCTTCCTCCGAATGTTTCTTCCGGTATTAAATCACTTTGGTCATTGTTTTGCTATAGACATTAGGCATGGGAATGCCATTTGAAACACAATCGTCTTCAACCATATTCTTGATGGTTTGTGACCTTACGACTATCGCCTCATCCAGTACAAATGTAACATCTCGCTACTTGAAAGAACTAGAAAGAGCTAGAATTAGAAATAGTCATTTTAGGAAAGAATGAAAAATCTGGAAAATTGGTTAAGTTATGTTAAATTTGAGTTTTGGGTCAACTTAAAATGACCATACCTCCTAGCTCAGGATGATTTAGGTGTGCTACAAGATACCTAGGAAAGATCTTTGAATTATCTTTCCAACACCATAGAGTTTACTCAATTTCGATTTCGTACGAGTGAGATATGTCCATTTGAAGTTGGGTTGTCTAGATATGGAAAGTCAAAACCAGATTTCGGAAGGGTATTTTGGTCTTTTCCATACCCAAATAAATTAATTCATTTTTAGTAAATTATTTGGGGCCTAAACTGAGTTAGTTCAGTTTACGCTATTGAGAATCACGCTAGGGCTTTGAGAGAAGAGAAAAGAGGAGGAAAGGAGAAGAAAGTTCAAGATTCGTCAAGTTCTTGCGAGTTTGGTTGTGGATTTCGCCAAGGATTCAATCCTACGAGGTATGTGAGAATTTCATAACGTTGGGTTCGTTCACCCACTTACCAAACATGTTTATTTCAGCGTGAATTCATCCTAAACAGGTTGAAAGTTTGATGTTCTTGATATGTGTTCTTGAAATTATTTTCGTTCTTGGATTGGGCTGAGATTGAGGAGTTTTTGAGATTATTGCGTTGAATTATAGAGTTGTTTAGAGTTAAGTTCTTAGGTACATTTACTGGGTATCTGAATCTAAAGAGAATTTGGGAAAAAGAACTGAGTTTAGGCGAATTGGGGATGGAAAGCGACGAAGGAAAAAGTTGGGCGAATCTGGGTACCAGGTCCGCGACGCAGACCTGTTCCTCAGGAAGAGAAAAATTCTTCCTCGCTGAGCGGAGCGGTCACGGACCGTTCTGCCTCAAAATTAATTTCGCGACCAAATATTTAAATGCATCTCTGCGTCGCAGACTAGTTTCCAGACAATGATTTCTTGATCGTTTCTCATGTTTAACTATCCAAAAACACTCCTAAACATCATGAGATCCTTCCTACCACAAATCACAATTCTTGAATCCATAAATTCAAATTCAAGGAAAGTTAAAATCCAAGTTTAGAGAATTCTTAGAGTCATTTCAAACGTCTTTTGCAAACGTTTTAACTTTGTTTTAGACTTAAGCTTTGAGTTGAGTAAATAGTAAGAGTAAAGTTCATTTCTTTAAAGATTATACGGGAACTAAGTATTCCCAAGAGTTAAAATGTTTTCACATTTGAGCAAGAAAGGAAACACCGATTTCCAAGAGATCCCTTGAGCTTCTTTTTGAGTAATTATCTCAAATCATAGAAAGAGTTTTATTTTTAAAACATATGAGCTGAGTATATTTTGGGAGTAGTATTGAGCACCGATATGGGGACGGGAGTTCATAATAACTCAAGTCTCCATAAACCATGTACCCATCATGGGTAGAAAGGATCATATTTTTTAGATAATTCCTTAGTGCTTTTTAGCATAGACTAGTGGATACACTTAGTTGAGGCGTTCTATATGACGGCAAAGTGTAGGACAGTTATGGCAGCGTGGATGAGACACTGTATCATCACTTAGGCTCATAGTGATGGTTGTCGGTAAAAGAAACTCCCACAATATTATATTACTTTATATGTAAACTGAGTTGTTATTGTATTTCTTTAACAAATTGAGTTGCTACCTACTGTTTTAAATGCTTTGTATAAACTACACCATTATTGTTGTTGTACTTTGCATTTGAGTTGAGTTATTCATGAGTTGAGTAAAGCCAAGGTAAGTGTTCCTTTCATATTCCTTTCAAGCTTATGTTATGTTTAGTTTTCCCCTCGCATACTTGTACATTCAATGTACTAATGTCATTTGGCCTGCATCATTTTATGATACAGACACAGGTAACTAGGATCAACATCTAGCACCTCGTTGATCTAGTTGAGCACTTAGAGTTAGTTGGTGAGCCTCCTTGCTTTCCGAAGGACCTCTTTATCATTTGATTTAGTACTTTAGTTGTTAGGATTATCGGGGGTCTTGTCCCGACATCCCTCTTGGTTTTAGAGGCTTCATAGACGAGTAGTAATAGTTCTTTAGTCTTGTATTTCAGATGTTTTTCTATGAGACTTGAGTAGCCATTTTGAATGTTCCCTTAAAGACATTCTAAGTTTAATTCGTCAGTTCCTTATTTGAGACTATTTATTATGTTTAAATCTTCCGCTGAGTAAGTAAGCCAGGCCAAGGGTTTGCTTGGGGCCAGCAATGGTTCTCGAGTGCCAGTCCCGCCCAGGTGTAGGCTCGGGGCATGAAAAACTTGTTATCAGAGAACAGAGTTTAAGATTCCTAGGGAGTCTATGAAGCCGTGTCAGTAGAGTCCTAGTTATCGGTGTGAAGCGTGCCACATCTATAATTAGGAGGCTGCGACACTTAGGAACTATCTCACTTCTTTCATACTCATTTCGTGAGATAGAGTTCATCTCTATACAGTTTCTATCTAACTCGTGCTTGCGTGTAACCAATTTTGAGTTAGGCTTTGTTTGAGAAGCATTCTTGGGGTGTTTCTTTCCCCGAGAACTGAGAGAAGCAAAGGTACGAGTCTCTACAGATTGTTTCAAGTGTGGACAAAAGGGTCACTTCATGACAGACTGCCCTAAGAACAGACAAGGTAATTGGAATCAGGGCAATAGAGCCCAATCTTCATCACTTGCTCCACCAGATAGGGCTGCACCTAGAGGAGCTACTTTCGGTACTAGCAAAGGAGCAAACCGCCTTTATGCGATCACTAGTCGTCAAGAGCAAGAGAATTGTCCAGATGTTGTCACTGGTATGATCAAAGTCTTTACTCTTGATGTTTATGCTTTGCTAGACCCAGAAGCAAGTTTATCTTTTGTGACTCCTTATATTGCAATGAAGTTTGATTTTCTTCTTGAGAAACTTTATGAACCCTTCTGTGTTTCTACTCCTGTTGGGGAGTCTATTCTAGCTGAGTGAGTATATCGTGATTGTGTCATTTCCATTAATCACAAGGAAACCATGGTTGATTTAGTTGAGTTAGACATGGTAGATTTTGATGTCATTCTAGGTATGGACTGGCTTCATGCCTGTTATGCCTCCATTGATTGTAGAACTCGAGTTGTTAGGTTCCAAATTCTTAATGAGCCAGTTATAGAGTGGAGTAGCAGTTTAGTTGTGCCTAAGGTTCGTTGCATTTTGTACCTTAAGGAAATAAAGTTAGTTTACAAGGATTGTGTCTATCACTTAGTCCGAGTTAATAACTCTAGTGTTAAGACACCTCCTATTGAGTTAGTTCCAGTTGTGAGTGAGTTTCCAGAAGTCTTTCCAGGTGATCTACCCGGAGTCCCTCCTCTGAGAGAGATAGACTTCGGCATAGATATTCTTCCAAATACTCGTCTTATATCTATTCTGCCATATAGAATGGCACCAGCGGAGTTAAAAGAGTTGAAGGAGCAGTTGAAAGATCTCCTAGATAAAGGTTTCATTCGACCAAGTATCTCACCTTGGGGAGCTCTGGTCTTATTTGTGACGAAGAAGGATAGTTCCTTTAGGATGTTTATAGGTTACTGTCAGTTGAACAAGGTTACCATCAAGAATAAGTATCCTCTTCCGAGAATCTATGATATCTTCGATCAACTTCAAGGTGCTACTTGTTTCTCTAAGATAGACCTCAGATCAGGCTACCATCAGTTAAGAGTAAAGGAATGTGGCATTCCAAAGACAACATTCAGGACTCGTTATGGTCACTATGAGTTTCTAGTTATGTCCTTTGGTTTGACTAGTGCTCCTGCAGCGTTCATGGACCTTGAAAATAGAGTATTCAAGGCTTATTTATATAAGTTTGTTATCGTGTCCATTGATGACATTCTAATCTATTCGAGGAATGAGGAAGATCATGCTAGACATCTCAGAATAGTTCTCCAAACTCTAAAAGATAGAGAGTTGTATGTCAAGAAGGTGGGTAATGTAGCTTATGAGCTAGAGCTACCTCAGGAATTAGCAGCGGTTCATCTGGTATTTCATATTTCCATGTTGAAGAAATGCATGAGAGATCCTTCATTAATCATACCAACTAAAGATATTGGTATCAAGGATAGCTTTTCCTATGAGGAGATTCTGGTTCAGATTCTAGATCGCCAAGTCCGCAAGTTGAGGACCAAGGAAGTAGCATTAGTCAAAGTTCTTTGGAGGAATCGATTTGTTGAGGAAGTTACTTAGGAAGCTAAGGATGATATAAAGAAGATATATTCACATCTCTTTGAACCCGGAGAAATTCCAGACCAAGGTACTAATTCTCTTCTTAGTACTCTTTAAAATTTATATACTTGATGTGTTAGATTTGCTTGTTCGGTGTTTGAGCTGAATGTTAGATGTTACACCCTTAGCCTATTAAGAGTAATCTCATTCCAGGATGAATGTTCCCAAGGGGGAGATATTGTAACACCTCACTATTTGAAAGAACTAGAATTAGAAATAGTCATTTTAGGAAAGATGAAAAATCTGGAAAATTGGTTAAGTTATGTTAAGTTTGAGTTTTGGGTCAACTTCAAATGACCATAACTCCTATCTCAGCATGAGTTAGGTGTGCTACAAGATACCGTAGGAAATATATTTGAATTATCTTTCCAACGCCACCGAGCTTACTCAATTCTGAGTTCGTATGAGTGAGATATGTCCATTTGAAGTTGGGTTGTCTAGATATGGAAAGTCAAAATCGGATTTTGGAAAGGTATTTTGGTCTTTTCCATACCCAATTAAATTAATTTGTTTTTAGTAAATTATTTGGGGCCTAAACTGAGTTAGTTAATTTTACGCTATTGAGAATTACGCTAGGGCTTTGAGAGAAGAGAAAAGAGGAAGAAAGGAGAAGAAAGTTCAATATTCGTCAAGTTCTTGCGAGTTTGGTTGTGGTTTTCGCCAAGGATTCAATCCTACGAGGTATGTGAGACTTTCATAACGTTGGGTTCGTTCACCCACATTACAAACATGTTTATTTCAGCGTGAATTCGTCCTAAAAAGGTTGAAAGTTTGATATTCTTGATGTGTGTTCTTGAAATTGTTTTCTTTCTTGGATTGAGCTGAGATTGAGGAGTTTCTGAGATTATTGCGTCGAATTATAGAGTTGTTTTGAGTTAGGTTCTTAGGTACATTTACTGGGTATCTGAATCTAAAGAAAATTTGGGAAAGAGAATCGAGTTTAGGCGAACTGGGACTGGAAAATGAAGAAGGAAAAACTCGGGAGAATCTGAGTACCAGGTCCGACGCGGACATGTTCCTCAAGATGTGAAAATTCTTCCTCGCATCGCAGAGCGGTCACGGACCGTTCTACCTCAAAATTAATTTCACGTCCAAATATTTAAATGCATCTCTGCCTGCGGACTAGTTTCCAGAAAGTGATTTCTTGATCGTTTCTCATGTTTAACTATCTAAAAACACTCCTAAGCATACTGAGATCCTTTCTATCACAAATCACAATCCCTGAATCCATAAATTCAAATTCAAGGAAACTTAAGAGCTAAGTCTAGAGATTTCTTAGAGTCATTTCAAACGTCTTTTGCAAACATTTTAACTTTGTTTTAAGACTTAAGCTTTGAGTGAGTAAAGAGTAAGAGTAAAGTTCATTTCTTTAAAGATTATACGGGAACTAAGTATTCACAAGAGTTAAAATGTTTTCACATTTGAGCAAGAAAGGAAACACCAATTTCCAAAAGAGCCCTTGAGCTCGTTTTTGAGTAATTATCTCAAATCACAGAAAGAGTTTTTTAAAAAAAATATATGAGCTGAGAATATCTTGGGATTAGTATTGAGCACTGATATGGGGATGCCAGTTCATAATAACTCAAGTCTCCATAAACCATGTACCCATCATGGGTAGAAAGGATCACACTTTTAGATGATTCCTTAGTGCTTTTTAGCATAGACTAGTGGATCCACTTAGTTGAGGCGTTCTATATGACGACAAAGTATGGGACAGTCTGGCAGCGTGGGCGAGACGATGTATCATCACTTAGGCTCATAGTGATGGTTGTCGGTTAGAGAAGCTCTCACATTATTATATTACTTTATATGTAAACCAAGTTGTTATTGCATTTCTTTAACAAATTGAGTTGCTACCTACTGTTTTAAATGCTTTGTATAAACTGCACCATTATTGTTGTTTTATTTTGCATTTGAGTTAAGTAAAGCCAAGGTAAGTGTTCCTTTCATATTTCTTTCAAGCTTATGTCTTGTTTTAGAATTCCCATTGTATACTCGTACATTCAATGTACTGATGCCATTTGGCCTACATCTTCTTATGATGCAAACACAGGTAACCAGGATTTGCATCCAACGCATCGTTGATCCAGTTGAGCTTTAGAGTTGTTGGTGAGCCTCATTGCTTTTGGAGGATCCCCCCTTTTCATTACTTTATCATTTTAGTTCATTAGAATGTCGTGTGTCTTGTCCCGACATCCATCTCCGTTGTTTAGAGGCTTCATAGATAGACAGTCAAATGTTAGTTGTTTAGTCTTTTCATTTTCATTATCATATGTTAAGACTTGAGTTGCCACTTTGGCCAAGTTGAATGTTTGACTTTTAAACGTTCTAAGTTATTTTATTGAACAGTTGAGTAGAAATGCATTTGATCATTGTAGTAATGCTTAGAGTCTTCTACTAAGTAAGTAAGTCAGGCCAAAGGTTCGCTTGGGGCCAGCAATGGTTCTCGAGTGCCAGTCCTGCCCAGGGTGTAGGCTAGAGGCATGACAGAAGATTTAATTTTATCATATAGGAAGATTCCACATAATAAATAATAGTAATAATAATGACTTTAAAAAATCGATTAAGTTTTAAGGAAAAAATAGGTGAAAAAGGCTGACTGAGGGGTATTTTTAGCCAAATAGATGAATGCGGGGCATATTCAAAGTATTTCGAATAGTCTAAGAATATTGTTGGCTCTTTTCCGTATAATTTATTAATTTGATATAAATATGTTGAGTGCTAGTAAATTTATAAAATCAGAGATTATTTTATTTAGGTAATGCTGATACCAAGCTTAGATCAACACTTTTTGACATTTCGGCATAAATTTTGAGACAAATGCCAACAATTATATATTATTTATAAAATATCTATACATTACATATACATACGACCATTTAAATTAATAAAAATTTGGCCGTTGATATATTTACTTGAGAAACCCTAGTAAATATTGCACTAAAATTTGGAATATTACACAAATTACTTCATAGCAATAGTAATAATTGATTTCTTCTATTGTAATATATTTAGCCCACCTGTTATCACCCTACAAGATGTACTATTGTGTCAATCAAGTCATTCATCTTTTTTAACCTCCAACACCAGAACCCTGAATCATAGTTTATTAATTGTCATACATTAGTATCAATTTTAGAATGTTGACAGTCAGTATAGTTCTAAAATGACATTGAAATCATATAACATAGTATTAAAAAGGAATTTCATGATTTTTCTATCTTGTTCTAATTAATTATATGAAATTGAGTTGGACGTCAAAAATTACGAAATTTCAGTTGTCAAGGTAGTCTAAAATATATTAGGTATTTAACATAGCCAATCAACTAATTATATTTGGATGAATGGAGAAATATCGTAAATTAAATTATGTTCGGATTAATTGTCTTAAAAGGAGTTCAATGGTATATGTATGTTGCTTCAATGATGTTGAAAATGAATTTAAATTATGGTCGGGCTAATTGTCTTGGTAAATCAAGTAAGAATTTTAAGAAATTTCATATAATTAATTTAGAGTCCAACTTACGTTATTATTACTATTTTTGTTGTTTTATTTAAATACTTATAATATATGAAGATACTTTATAGTATTTCTAAAGATAAACTGAAAGTGTAATTTTAGCTAGATAATTTCAATATTAGTTTTGCAATTTTAATAGTCTTTCAAAGGAGGATTTCTGAGTACCAAAAATCATATTTGTTGTTTTATGTGTAACTTCAAAGAAAAATCTATGTTAAGAGGCTTTCTAGAATTTAAATTATGGGAATAAATCAAGAAAACATATCATGTCTATTGGATATGCTTTGAAAGAAAAGACCTCAAATTTATTGAAAGAACAAATTTAGATACTTTTTTTTGAGATATCAAATTTATCTTTCCACCATTTGAATGAATGTTCTTTTTTGAATAATACAACTAGCTTTAATTTCTTTCCAACATAATTTATAAATCATTCAAAATCGAACAATATTTCTTCAATAAGGAGCAACAGAGGATAGAACTAACAAAAATAAAATAAAAATAAAAAGAGGATATAGCTAAGGAAATAACATAAAATATTATAAAATCATTTAAAAGCCCAAGCATTCTCTCTATGAACCTGCTCCTCTTCCTTTGGAGTATAATCATTCACGATACCAAATACTTCACGTATTTCCTCTAGTGTTTTCCCTGTGATCCTATCAAAAGATTCTTGGATTATTACTTCCTCCAACTGCTTATCATCAAGATATCTAGCAGCCAAGTGAACATGAAATAATTTTGAGTGGCTCATCTTCAAGAAATCCTGATCAAAATTCTTTAACTGAACTTCCGTAACACCTTCCTCCGAATGTTTCTTCCAATATTTAATCACTTTTGTCATTGTTTTGCCATCAACATTAAGCAAGGGGATGACATTAGAAGTACAATCAACGTCTTCTACTAAATTCTTGATGACTTCTGACTTTACAACTACAGACTTGTCGAGTTTGAATTCCTCATCATCGCTAGTTTAAGAGTTATGAGCTTTTCTGAAGACATGACAAAGAAAATGGAGAAATCTATGAATTTATGATTTCAATACATGAGGCTAGCTTGGTCTTTTATAGTGTATTAGATTTTAATTACTTTCCAAAGTTGTGGTAGGAATATGGAAAGCAAAATATTAAATAGACCAAAGCTTATTATTTTTCCTTTTTTGAAGTTCAATTAATTTTCTTTACAAAATCTACATATTCAGTCATAGATTATTAGCATAATGATATAATTAAAAGTTACAAAGAAAGTTCGAAACTCATCATTTTAGTTATCAATTAGAGGACCAGTCATTTCTGATAGTTTTTAAAATCGTTATGTTTGACTACATTTCCAACAAAAGTAATTGAAAAACTAAAACAATAGAATGACCATTTGATCATTTACTAACTATGTCTATGTTTACTCAGATCAAATCCAATATCCCCTTATCGTATATTCCTCCGGAGGGACGATTGGGGCGTGGACATAAGGGTCATTATGACACAATCAATAATTCACTTCATTTTCAATTAGGCCTTGCTCTAGCTTCTTTAGGGGTTATTACTTCTTTGGTAGCTCAACACATGTACTCTTTACCTTCTTATGCATTTATAGCACAAGACTTTACTACTCAAGCTGAATTATATACCCACCACCAATATATCGCAGGATTCATCATGACAGGAGCTTTTGCTCATGGAGCTATATTTTCATTAGAGATTACAATCTGGAGTAAAATGAAGATAATGTATCGGTAAGAATGTTAGATCATAAAGAAGCTATCATATCTCATTTAAGTTGGGCCAACCTCTTTCTGGGATTCCATACCCTGGGACTTTATGTTCATAATGCGTGGTGACAAATCACCAACTCAAGAGTCCTTGAAAGCCTTGATCTATGGAACTGACATATACTTGTCCCCAATGCAATTGGTGAACTTGAGAATGTCGAGTTATTGTTGTTCATATTGTCTGAAATCCATTTTCAACCCTCGCGAATCGCGAATACGGGAGCTGCTACTGAGTACTGAGAGAACGGGCGAAAGGCGATTGGAGAGAAATCTGTTCCACCTTCATTGCATATAAATGGCTTAGCGAACTCAAGAGCACCTTTGTCAGAGACTAGCTACTTTTCAACCGATATAGTTAGGTCATAGTTAGGTCGCAGTCCTATCAGGGGGGCGTATACACGTTTGCAACCTTTTCGTCAGCGATAATAATGTCATCACCGAGAATGGCTTTTTGAAAACCGAAAACCATCTACATTTACACATAAAAATTGCAAGTTGTAGTTTTAATATGTATGTAATTTTTTTAATTGTTCAAAATACAAATAATTAGAAAACCACACAAATACATATATATATATATATATATATATATATTCAATTAAGATCACAAATTTTATATACAAATAAACAACTCACATTTCAAATTTGTATTGATTTGTATTAGATTTATTTAGTAACAAACAACTCTCTCTAAATAATTTGTAAGCTAATTTATTTAAATAAATTTACTAGTACAAATATAAATCTAACATCAAGAAAATAAACAAAATAATTAAAATGATTTGAGGGATATTTTTGTCTTTACATAGACTTATCACATGGTATTATATCATGTGTATTACTAATACCTCCAAATGGAAGGTATTAGTAATACATCCTAAAATACTTGAGGTATAACTAATCCATGGATTAACTATACATAGGCCGAAATTCCTACCAAACATAATACTAATTACTAAATTATACCTTACATAATACATGATCCATTTCTTCTAATGCGGCCTACCAAACGACCCATAAGTTTGTATAAATAACTTTAATTTCTTTCCAACATAATTTATAAATCAATCAAAATCAAAAGCAATTCTATAAAAAGGAACAATAGAATATAAAATCAAATAAAATAAAATAGGATATAGCTAACTAGACAGTTTTAATTCCAATATAAAAAAGGAAATTTTTTGAAAATAACTATAAAATCATTCAAAAGCCCAAGCATTCTCTTTACGAATCTCCTCTTCTTCCTCTGGAGTAAAATCATTCTTGATATCAAATTCTTTACGTATTTCTTATGGTGTTTTCCTTTTAATCCTAAACTCTATGTATGTGACCGAGTAAGATTAGGAAAAGGAAGCCTTTTTTTTTTCTTCCAAATCTCAATTAGGAGAAAAATTATTTTTTCCATAATATCTAACCATGGTGTTTGAAAAGTTGTACACACATATTTAAGCTTTCACTAAGTTTTTTTTTACCCTAAATAAGTGGGTAATTAAGACTCTAGCTTATTTCCTCAATGCAATTTTCAAGACTAACAATACTAATTCCACAAGTGAGATTGAAGAGGATAAGATGTATGTAGATTTTATCCCTATCTTTGAGAGGTAGAGAGACGTTTCTGATAGATCCTACACATTTTCAAGTCTAACAATAGTGATAATTAATAAAGTGAACGTATGGCTTGTGTTCTCTGTTTAGTAATCCTTATATCTCAGTCCAACTCTTCTCCCACAAATGTGTGTTAATAACATAAATATTTTATATTTAAAAAAAATTTAAGTTATTTCTTGTTGAGATATCAAATTCATCTTTCAACCATTTGAATGAATGTTTTCTTTTTCAAATTTAATGTAAATAACTTTAGTTTCTTTCCGACATAATTTATAAATTTATAAATCAATAAAGCAAACAACAATTCTATAAAAAAGAACAACAGAAGATAAAACTAAATAAAATAACCTATAGTTAACTAAACAGTTCAAATTCTTAAAAAAAAGAACAAAAATGAAAATAACACTAGCGTTATAAAAACATTCAAAGACCAAGCATTCTATTTACGGTTCTCCTCTTCTTCCTCTGGAATAAAGTCATTCTTGATACCAAATTCTTTACGTATTTCCTCTAGGGTCTTACCTTTGATTCTATCAGAAACTTCTTGACACATTACATCCAGCATCTCCTTATCGTTAAGAAAATCAGCAGTTCAGAGAAGATAAAACAAAACCAACTGAACCACCTTCACGAAATTCTTGTCAAAATCCATCAATACTTCTTTCGATACACCTTCCTCCGATTGTTTCTTCCAATATTCAACCACTTTGCACATAGTTTTGCCATCAACATTAGTTAGGGGGATGACGTTAGAAGCACAATCCACGTCTTGTACTATGTTTTTGATGACTTGTGACCTCATAACTATAGACTCATCCAGTTTGAATTCCTCGCCATCGCTAGTCTTGAGAGTTATGAGCTTTTCTGAAGACATGATAAAGAAAATGGAGAGAGGTATAAATGAATGATTTCAGTACATGAGGCTAGCTTGGTCTTTATAGTGCATTAGATTTTAATTACTTTCCAAAATTGTAACCGGAACATGGAAAGTAAAATATTACATAGATTAAAAGTTATTATTTTTCCTTTTTTAAAGTTTAATAAATTTGCTTTGCAAAATCTACATAAATTGTCTCAGATTATTAGAATAATGAATTTAATTAAAAGTTACGGGGAAAGTTCTGAATTCATTAGTCCTTTAATCATCTATTGGAAGATCACTCATATCGTTGTGGTTGACTACATTTTCAACAAAAGTAATCGAAAAACTAAAATAATTAATTAATCTAGTACTCCCCAGTCCCTCGGTTCCATATAGGTATCCACATAATTAAAAATTGTTATCCTAATTAATTGAGATAAATAGATTACATTTTCCCCATTTACTCTTACAATTAATTCTTTTTGAAAGTGTAAACTTAAAAGTAATAAAATATTATCTTTCAACAAAAAAATTGTATTGCAATTCAAATTTCTTTATTTTATATTTAAATTCAAATGATATGTTATTACTAGATATAGTAAATTGGAATAATTAAGTAGAATGACCATTTGGTCAAATGTTCTAATAGAAAATAACATGATTTTCAGTTAATTATCGAGAATTTCTATCTGGTCATTAAGTAATCAATAGAAATGCCCATTTGATCATTTATTAATTATGTTTGTGTCTACTCAAACCTTCTCCGGACACTTGGGTAAGTTTAAATAATAAAATTCGACATTTTCGCAGTTGGATTATTTCGAGTGACTTATATATCTAATAGAAATATGGAGAGGAGCTCGTGGAGCTCGTGATGTCTAAATTTTAGGATTGTTTAGTGGAGATTTGAATCGGATGTCCATTGAAATCTTTCATTAAAACGTTTCAAACCTCAAAATTTAAAATTGATATGCCGTAAATGTAAATTGATCATTGCTAGTGAATATATAATATATTAAAAGAATTGAAACATCGAAATATTCTTATATCTATAGTTTAGGACTATTTATAGGAGATTTGAGCTAGTTGGTATTGAAAAAAAATTCAACTCGTGAGGAAAATGTGTTGTAATGTATAAATATTATATAATTGTGTTTGTGATTATTTATACATATTTAATATGTAGTTATACATCATACATATATACAATCTTACACTATTTATAAAATATTGATACATTACATATACATACAACCATTTAATTAATTAGAATTTTGGTCAATGATACATTTACTTGAGAAATTGTAGTAAATATTGTCCTAAAATTTGGAGTACAACAAGTATAATTTCATAGCAATTGTAATAATTGATTTCTTCTATTGTAATATGTTAAGCCCATCCATTATTACCCTACAAGATGCACTATATATTGTGCAAAAAGAATGACGATACATAAATACATTCCTCCAATTATTTTATTTTTAAAAAAAAATTCACCTTCTGTTTAATATCCGCATGAAAGTTCAATTAATTTGAATTTGTGCCTATTAAGACCTCACTCGGACTGTGGCGCTTTTTCTGTACATTCTTTCAACAATTTTTCTTCATTCAAGTCAATTGGATATGGTTTGAACGAAAATAACTCAAAATAAAAAAAAAAAATGTAAATATTTCTTTTTGAGATATCAAATTCATCTTTCAACCATTTGGATGAATATTTTTTTTCCAAATTTAATATAGTAAGCTTTAATTTCTTTTCAACATAAGTTATAAATTTATAAATCAATAAAAACCGAATAACAATTCTATAAAAAGGAACAACAAAAGATAGAACTAAATAAAATAGGGTATACCTAACAAGACAATTCTAATTCAAAATTTTGAAAAAAAGAGAGGAAATAAAAAACAACACTAGTGTTATAAAATCATTCAAAGGCCCAAGCATTGTCTTTACAAATATCTTCTTCTTCCTTTGGGTAAAATCATTCTTGATATCAAATTCTTTATGTATTTCTTCTGGTGCTTTTCCTTTAATCCTATCGGCAACTTCCTGACATATCATATCCAATATCTCCTTATCATTAAGAAAATTAGCAGCTAAGATAAGATCGTACAAAATCGAGTGGTGCACCTTCACAAAAGCCTTGTCAAAATCCATAAACATGTTTTTGGAGACACCTTCCTCCGAATGTTTCTTTTAGTATTCAATCACTTTGGTCATTGTTTTGCTATGGACATTAGGCAGGGGAATGACGTTTGAAACACAATCGTCTTCAACCATATTCTTAATAGCTTGTGACCTTACGGCTATCGCCTAGTCCAGTACAAATACTTTACCATCGCAAGTCTTTAGAGTTAAGAACTTTGTTAAAGAAGACACGATGATAAAAATATATTTGAATAAGAGATGTTAATTTATTTTTGTTCAGAATATTATTGATAGGAGATTTGAATGATTATAATGTTTGAAAGGTTTGAAGGGCTTAATTTATAGAGCATTAGGTTTTCACTGTTCTAGTTGAAGTAGGAAGTCAAAACGGGGAAAAAAAGTTCATGGGAATATTTATGGAGACTATTGCTTAAAACAGAAAATTTCTTGTAATTGGAGTTAATGGGTGTTTGATAAATCTAATCTTTATCACTCAGAACATATGTAACATATAGGAAAATGCATGGTGATAGGTACAAGAAAGCTTTTGTTGTGTATCTTCTTGTAAAACCTGAAGTTATTATAACTTTGGAGAATGGTGTTTGAATAGTTGTAGACACATCTTTAAGCTTACACTAAGTTTTCTTTTTTATACCCTAAACAAGAGGAAAATTAAGACTCTACATGATTTTCTCAAATAATATAACTAGCTTTAATTTCTTTCCAATTAACCTTCTTATTCGTGATTTTTTTTAAAAGACATGTTAAGAGAAAAGTCTAATATTTAATATGAGACGGAGGAAGTAACGTTCATCATATTATTTTGTTTGTATGTTAATTGTCCTCCCAACATGCATGATATAAGTGGAGAGATTACTCTAGGTCTTATGATTTAGAGAGAAAATGCATCATTACCTCATTCAACTATAACACATTTTTTAAAGACACTAGAATTTTGCAAAGGTCCTAGCACCCCCTTAAATAATTTAAATGTGGTAAAAATATCCCAGTTTTCGGTCAATCTCACGTATAATAAAGAAAATGCATACACACACCAACTATTACCTACCATGTGCCAATTATTTTTTAATTTAATTTTTATTTATTTCTCATTCTATTTTTAACAAAAAATTCTCTTTACTTCTTCAATTGTTAATGTACATTAGACTGCTGTAAATCCAACCTTTTTTCTCCTCTTCACATCCGCCAGCTTCACCGCTATAACTCCATTTCAACCATTTAATTTTTCTATCATCCAATCATAGTTGTATGGGGTAATGGAGAAGGTCATGTCATCTAAATTAGTTGAATAAGATATCTATTGAAATTTGTCATTAAAATGTTTCCAACCTCAAATTTGTAATTTAATTTGTCGCAAATGTGAATTAGTCATTTCTAGGGAATATACAATATATTAAAAGAATTAAAACATCAAAAGTTGCTCAGTTATATATATATATATATATATATATATATATAACTGAGTGAATAATGTAGCTAAAAGGATAATATATCTCAGTTATATATATATATATAGTTTTGGACTATTTAGAGGAGATTTGAGTGAATAATGTAGCTAAAAGGATAATATTTTTTTTCTCAAATAAGATAACAAGCTTTAATTTCTTTCCAACATAATTTATAAATCATTCAAAACCGAGCAATATTTCTTCATAAAGGAACAACAGAAGATAAAACTAACAGAAATAAAATAACAATAAAATTAGGATATAGCTAAGGAAATAACTGAAATATTATAAAATCATTCAAAAGCCCAAGCATTCTCTCTACGGACCTCCTCCTCTTCCTCTAGAGTATAGTCATTCACGATACCAAATACCTCACGTATTTCCTCTATTGTTTTCCCTTTGATCCTATCAGCAAATTCTTGGATTATTATCTCCTTAAACTACTTATCATAAAAAATTAGTAGCCAAGAGAACACCAACTAATTCTGATTGACTCATCTTCAAGAAATCCTGATCAAAACTCTTTAACTGATCTTCCATAACACCTTCTTCCGAATATTTCTTCCAATATTGAACCACTTTGGTCATTGTTTTGCCATCAACATTAGACAAGGGGATGACATTAGAATTAAAATTCAAGTCTTGTACCATGTTCTCGATGACTTCTGACCTCACAGCTACAACATCATTGAGTGTGAATTCCTCACCATCGGTAGTCTTGAAAGTTATGAGCTTTTCTGAAGACACGACAAAGAAAATAGAAAGTTCTATGAATGAATGATTTCAATACATGAGACTAGCTTGGTCTTTTATAGTGTATTAATTAGGTTTTAATTACTTTCTAAAGTTGTGGTAGGAATATGGAAAGCTAAATATTGCATTGACCAAAATTTATTATTTTTCCTTTTTTGAAGTTTAATTAATTTACTTTTTAAAATCTACCTATTCTGTCTTAAATCATGATAATGATATAATTTAAAGTGACAAGGAAAGTTCTTAAGTCATTTCTGATAGTTATTAAAATCGCTTTGTTTGACTACATTTCCGATAAAAGTAATCGAGAAACTAAAACAATAGAATGACCATTTGATCATTTACTGAATATGTCTATGTCTACTCGGATCTTCTTCGGGCAATTTGGTAAGTTTAAATAAATAAAATCAGACACCGTCGCAACTATACATTATTTTGAGTGAATAATATATCTAGAGAATATAAATATTGTTAGTCGCTAATAATATCTAAATTTTGGGATTGTTTAGTGGAGACTTGAATCAGATGTCCATTGGAATCATTCATTAAAAGCTTTTGAATCTCAAATTTTAAAATTTGATTTACCGTAAATTTAAATTGATCATTTCTAGTGAAAATATAATATACTAAAAAAATTGAAACATTGAGATTTGTTCATATCTATAATTTACAACTATTTAGAAGAGATTTAAGCTAGTCGGAATTGAAAAAAATTCAACTCATGAGGAAGATGCGTTGTAATGTATAAATATTATGTAACTGTGTTTGTGATTATTTATACTTATCTAACGTATAGCTATTCATCATACATAGATACAATCTTACAGTATTTATAAAATATTGATACATTACATATACATTTAGCCATTTAATTAAATATGAATTTGGTCAGTAATACATTTACTTGAGAAGCCGTAGTAAATATTGCCCTAAATTTTGGAATATTACTAGTATTTTTCATACAATTGTAACAATTGATTTCTTCTATTGTAATATTTTAAGCTCATCCACTATTACCTTGCAAAATGCAATTGCGCAAAATGAAAGATTATACATATATATGTTCCTCCAATTAATATCTTTTAGTTTCTTCATCCAGGGTTTAATATCCGCATTAAAGTTCAATTAATTTGAATCCGCGCCAAGTAGGATCTCACTCGGACTATAGCGCTTTTTCTATACATTCTTCCAACATTTTTTCTTTATATCAAGTCAATTGGATATGCTTTGAACGAAAATAACTCAAAATTATTAAAAAATTAAATGTAGATATTTCTTTTTGAGATATCAAATTCATCTTTTAACCATTTGGATGAATGTTTTTTTTTCAAATTTAATATAAATAGCTTTAATTTCTTGTCACGACCCAAAAATAGACATGATGACACTCATCTTAACCCACCAAGACAAGTCAGCCTAAAACTCAACCATTACAATAAAATGCGGAATTTCTTTATTATAAACTTAAAAATACCTCCCAAAATCTGGTTGTCACGTGTACAAGCCTCTAAAGTATTACAATTGAATCAAAAGAAAAATACAAGTCTCATATGATATTGTTTCTAGAGTAGAACAAGATCATAAACAGGAGTAAGAAGGTCTGTTGAGTTGACAAACAGCTACTTCACAAATCTCCAAGAAGCCTCGGAAAGAGGAGGATATATCACAAAGGTCCGAGCTAGTAACCTACAAAAAAATGTAGTAGCAAGGGTGAGTACCAAACCATGCGGTACTCTGCAAGTAAACCTCTAAACACAAGCTAAGGGGATAGAATACGAGTACTCCTTACACCCCAACCACACCTCCACAACTACAACCTGCATAAAATCGGCCCAACCTAACAGTTCACAATTCACATAGCACATATCTCAACAACAACATTCTAACAATCACATATTCATCAATTACAATCTCCACGACTACAACCTGCTTAAAACCAGCCCAACCTAACAGTTCATAATTCACATAGCACACAGTCAACAACAACACTCTAATAATTACATATCCTCAACAACAAACTCAATATTCACCAATCAAAGTTCCACAGAAAGGCACTCACAAGATCAGCAAAACACAATATCAAGTTCACTAATGATAAATATGTGCAATGCAATGGAATGCAATGTCAAGTATAGTGATGCATGTCTAACCTAGTGATACACACCCGATGTCTCTCAGTCCGGGACCCATGGGGGACATATCTGTCCATGTATCCATCGCGGAGCGCGATACAACCCTCGATAATAGTAACCATCGCGGTGCGCGATACGTCCCTCGAAATATAGTATCCATCGCGGCGCGCGATACGTCCCTCGAAATGGTACATCCTCTTTAATTTCTTATTCTTTCTCAATTCACATAACACTTGTCACAACCATGTCTCAGAACAATGCAAATGACATGTTCACACAAATAATGAGGAGATGACCATTTTCATAACATTGCACAATTCACAACAACACAATCATGATACAACATCAACAATGATTCAACAAGCCTTTCAAACCATTCTCAAGACATCACACAAACAATTAATCACATTGCCTTTTATTACCCCTTTTTCATCATTAGAATTAATCAATGTGGACAAGTCAACCCATCACCACGTTTCATTACCCCCAAAACACATATTACAAGGACATACACGAATTGCATACACTTAACAAGGGTTTAGAAATCCACTTGCCTCAATCAATCAAGAATTCACTCTGAAACTTGAGTCTTCCCCTTTCGTTGAACTTCCAACTCAAAGCAATATATTCAAATAAATGACACACAATAAGTTTTCAAAACTAACAACACTCATATTACTATGTGTTTAGCTTTGACCCAAAAATTCACTCAAGTTTATAATAAAGTTCCTAAATCTTGATGTCACTTAACATTTCAATTATCATATTTTCCAAGTTTCAAGCCTAGGGTTAAGTTCCAATTTCTCTAATATCATAAGTCTGATGAAATTTATATAATATAATACGCCTAATATTTAATTACGTATACCAATATATCACAGTCAAGCTACGAATAAGCAAATCAATTCATTGAAGACCATAGATTACAGAACCTATGCACCCTATCCTTTTCAATCTCATCCTGACACCATTATTACTTAATCAATACCTCAATATTAATCATTATTAGCCAATCATGACATCAAACAATTTCCTCCCCCAAAACATCAAAAGAACGATCCAGCAACATTAGTTGCACTTCACTTTGCAATATTAAATTCAACTAAATTCGATTACTCTACATTCTATATTTATTAATGCTTAATACTAATATGAAACGTGAGATCAACCTTACCTGAAGCTAACCGTGCTCGTGTTGATAGGGCTAGATAGGTTATCGCCTCTTTCTCCCTTTCTTTTCCTTTTTCCCGTCTGAAATTTTGACCCTATTCCGTTCGTTTGTTTTTCTTTTTCCCATTTTGATGACTTTAACAGTTTAGGGCTTTTGCCCTTAATTCTTTATTTATTTATTTATTTATTTTCTATTATTATGAACAAAATAATCCTTTATTAAATATGAAAATCATGTCACTCATTCTTATAAGTCATAAACTGTTTATAAAAGCTACTAAAAAATGTTAATATAAAAATAATTATTAAAATTCATAAAACGACTAAGAGGGTTGTTACATTTCTTTTCAACATAATTTATAAATTTATAAATTAATAAAAACCAAATAACAATTCTATAAAAATGAACATAAGAAGATAAAACTAAATAAAATAAGATATAGCTAATTAGACAATTTTAATTCTGAAATTAAAAAGAACAAATATTGAAAATAAATATAAATCATTCAAAAGCCCAATCATTCTCTTTACGGATCTCCTCTTCTTCCTCTGGAGTAAAATCATTCTTGATATCAAATTCTTTACGTATTTCTTCTGGTGTTTTTCCTTTAATCCTATCGGCAACTTCTTGACATATCATATCCAATATCTCCTTATCGTTAAGAAAATTAGCAGCTAAGATAAGAGCATGCAAAATCGAGTGGTGCACATTCACAAAAGCCTTGTCAAAATCCATCAACATGTATTTGGAGACGCCATCCTCCGAATGTTTCTTCCAGTATTCAATCACTTTGGTCATTGTTTTGCTATGGACATTAGACAAGGAAATGGCGTTTGAAACACAATTGTCTTCAACCATATTCTTGATAGTTTGTGACCTTACGGCTATTGCCTCGTCGAGTACAAATACTTTACCATCGCAAGTCTTAAGAGTTAAGAACTTTGTTAAAGAAGACATGATGATAAAAATATATTTGAATAAGAGATGTTAATTTGTTTTTGTTCAGATTATTATTGAAAGGAGATTTGAATGATTATAATGTCTGAGAGGTTTGAAGGGCTTAATTTATAGAGCATTAGGTTTTCACTTGTCACGCCCCGAGCCTACACCCTGGGCGGGACTGGTACTCGAAGACCATTGCTGGCCCCAACCGAACCCTTGCCCTGGCTTACTTAACTAAGCGGAAAACTTAAACATAAGAAAATATAACTCATGTATAACTTAAGAAATAATAGTTTAGCCAAAATGGCAACTCAGTCTTTCAACAACATCTGAATGAGAATGTAAAGACAACTGAACTACTAACTATCTATGAAGCCTCTAAAACAAAGAGGGACGTCAGGACAGGACCCCCGATCATCCTAACATCTGAAAGACTAGAAAGCAAATAAAGGAGTCCACTGGAATGCAAGGAGGCTCACCAACAGACTCTGAGTTACTCACTGGATCAACGATGCGCCGAAATGTCTATCCTAGTTACCTGCATCTGTATCATAAGACGATGCAAGCCAATTGGTATCAGTACATTGAATGTACGAGTATGCGAGTTGGAATGCTAAAACAACATAGGCTTGAAAAGGAATCTGAAAGAAACACTTACCTTGGCTCTTCTTAACTCATGAATACATAACTGAACTCATTTCAATATAAAGCAGTTTAAAACAAGTGCAATATAAAGAAAAACTGATTAAAAACATGATGTCAACTCTATGTATATACAAGGACACAACATGACTCAGAAATGTATGTAAAAATACAATAAACTGATGTATATAAAAATACAATAACTTCTGTGGGAGTTTCTCTAGCCGACAACCATCACTTAAGAGCTATAGTGATGATACAATGATCTTCCTCACGCTGCCAGTGCATCCTATACCTTTCCACAGGTATAAGACCTGAACTACTAAGTGGATCCACTAGTCTATGTGAAAAGGATTCATCTAAAAAGTATGACCCTTTTCTACCCATGATGGCTACATGGTTTATGGGGGCTGTGAGTTGTATGAACTCTCCCCCATATCGGTGCTCAATACTACTCCCAAAATATACTAGCTCTTTATGTTTTAAAAACATACTTCTTTCTGTGATTTGAGATTAGTGCTCAAAACTTAGCTCAAA